>JBBPLF010000886.1:0-14195 GCA_038089615.1 Aureoboletus auriporus
AGACAGAGCATCCACAGGCCCCATTTGTGTTCCAGGCACAAGGGAGAAGTGGAGGTCGAAGTCTTAGAGGAACAACATTCACCGCACTTGTCTCCTAGAACATTTTTGTGGTTCTTTGAAATATGCCAGGTTCTTATGGTCAATGATGACTGTGACTGGGAGTCCCATTCCTTGTAAGTAGTATTTCCATTCTTCCAAGGTGCAGATTACTCTAAGAAGTTCTCAATCGTAAATGTCATAGTTTCGTTCCATAGGAGATAGGATTTTAGAGAGATAGGCGCAAGGATGTAAATCGCCATTGCTATCAGTCTGCATAAGGACGGCTCTGATGGCTATTAAGGAGGCATCGGTCATAACGGTGAATGGTTTTGTGATGTCAGGCATCTGGAGGACAGGTTTCTGGGTGAAGGTACGCTTGATGGCTGAGAAGGCCTCGTTGCACTTCTTGGTCCATTCCCACTTTGTTCCCTTCCTGGTTAAATCGTGTAGCGGTTTTGCTTTGGTGAAAAAGTTCGAGATGAACTTTTGATAGAAGTTGCAGAATCTGATAAATGATCGGACTGCTTTGACCGATTGGGGGGGTTGCCATTCACTTATGTCCTTCAGTTTTACTGGATCCATCTGGATCCAGTCTGCTCTGATGATCATCCTGAGATATTCCACCTCCGCTTTATTAAAGAAACACTTTTTCAATTTGAGGGATAAACAGTGTTCTCAGAGTCTTTGGGGGACTCGATGAGTCCGTTCTTGATGTACTATTGGGTCACTAGAATGGATGAGGATGTCATCCATGTAGATGATTAACCATCCTTCGGCTAAGAGGTCTGCGAAGGTATGGTTCATCAGAGCTTGGGACATTGCTGGGGAGTTGCACATGCCGAAGAACATTACTGTCAGCTCAAAGAGTCCCATGGGTGTTATAAATGCAGCTTTCCATCTGTCCTGTGGTTTGATGAGGACGTTGTTATACCCCCATCGGATGTCCATCTTAGTGAAGATAGATGATCCCTTAAATTGGTCAATGAGGTCAGAGATGAGTGGGAGTGGATAGGCATTTTTGATGGTATGGGAGTTGAGATACTGATAATCCTGGCAGGGTCATACAGATCCATCTTTCTTTGGTACAAAGAAGAAAGGGGATGCCTGTGGAGATTTGGATGGTACTATTTTCCCGGATTTCAGATGTTCGTTAATGAAATCTTTACAGGCTTCTTTCTCCTTAGGGTTCAAAGGGTACACCTTGGCTACCTTGGGTATGAAGGTTGTATTGAGTTCTACTCCATGGTCAAATGGTCGAGAGGGTGGTAGCTCATCTCCTTCTCATTCAGCAAAAACATCAGCGAAGTCTTTGTATTCTGGTGGGAGTGTCTCTTCTTTAGAGTTTTCTTGGATGGCGAGTTCTGTGGCGATTGTGGTTTTTCTGATGAGGGTTTCAATCCTTTTGTCGATTCTTTTCCTCCACAGCTTGGCTATTTTTTCGTCGGGATCTAATTCCAGATATCAGACGAGGTATCTTGGCATATTGCTTTTGGCAAGTCATGCCGTGGGATCCTGGGTTTATCTGGGAGAGTTACTTCCCCAGTTGTCCAGTTTATTATGGGGTTGGTTTCTCAGAGCCACCTTATTCCGAGAATTAGGTTCTCTTTTCCACAGTTGATAATGAGGAAGTCTCTTTCCTTGTTTACCATTCCAATCTGAATCATAAGAGTCACTTTATGGTGAATTATTCCTCTGATGTTCGGGGACCCATCTGCATTTTGCGCTCTTTTTGGTTTGTCCAATCAGATCTGTTTGTATCCTTTCTTCTTCACTAGATCGCGATCTATGAAGTATCTGGTTGCTCTGCAGTCAATGAGGGTGAACGTGTCGACGATTTGGTCATTTTCTTGTTCAAACAGTGAAATAGGAATTTGCATGGATTCACTGTTTGGATCAGACAAGAATACTGGTGCTATTACTTCAGGATTGGAGAGCATCGATCCTTTCCTCCCGTCTAAAAATCCTTCTTTGGGATTTCTTCTTCTTTGACCCAGGTTGTGGCAATGGTTTCCGGTTTGTCAATATCATAGAGGATGTCGAGTGTGCATACGAGTTCCTCCTCAGTAACACCCCTTTCTTTTAGGGTGTCCTGGTATTCTTTGAACTTAGTCTTTCTGACATGTTCGTTCCTAGCGGGGTTCCTCAGTGGGCGAGGAGGGGCCCAGTTGTTGCTCTTTCCTTGTCCCTCTGGACGGTTGTCTTGGGGATGGTTCCTGGTGTGGCATCCTACCCAGTGGCATTTGAAGCATTTGTTGTTCTTCATATGTTCTGCCCTTTCTATTGGTGAAAGTCTGGTGAAGTTGATGCATATAGCATCAACATCCATGGCATTGGGGTCTCTGATAGATCTTCCTTTGATCTGGAAGTCTATCCTTCATCCTTTTCATAAATCCTCTATCCTCTTATTCTGAGCATGAAATACTCTGGAGAGTCTGAGCCATTCTGAGAGTTTGTCAGGGAGAGGATTGATAGAGAGGATCTTCATGGAGATGTCTGGGTCCAGTCCTTTTATCAAGTAGTTTATCTTGGTGAGTTCATCATCAATTCCTGCTATGGCCTCCATGGCCTGGAAGGCAGTGATGTAGTTGGTGTATCCAGCATCACCCTTCCCTTGCTGAGTTAGTTTGTCCAACTGCTCTCTCACTTGGTTCTTGTAATCGAAGGGGAAGAAGGTTTTCTCAAATAGTTCCATGAGCTTGGCAAAGGTGAGATCCTTTATTGTATTGTTGGCAAGTTGCACATAGATGGATTCAGAGAAGGCGCTTCCTCGACCCTTGCTCATCTTTGCGAGGGTGGTTAGGACCTTGGCATTTTCGTTGTAGAACTTCTGGTTCATATTGAAGTAGGCAGTCATAGTCATCTTCCAACATATTGCATCTTTTGGGTCCCCAGAGAAATCTGCAGGCAGTCTGGCTTTAAGCTTGATGTCTTTGCCTCCATGGTCTGACATTTCTATATCAGGGTTTGGGTCTTCAGGTGGTGGGGGTGGGGGTTGTCTAGAGTGGGTAGGTGGAGCGTCTTGGATCCTCCAGTCCTCAGTGATAGGTGCTGGGAGAGCAAAAAGTGTGGATGGTGTTTGGGTGTCGTCCGAGGATTCAGAAGGGGAACATATGGTCCGTCCTTGTCGTGATCCTTATCTGGAAATGGTGGGCGTATCTTTCTGTCAGGTGACAGAGATAGAGTTGAAGAGCTAGTTCTTTTGTTAATGCTGGGCATCAGAACATAGCACAGCGAACACTCGAAGTAGTTTGAAGACTTGTTGTGGGCGAAGCAAAGAGAAATAGGAGTCTCACTACCCAAGGTGCACACTTGGGACTCATGGATGTGCTAAATAACAACACTCGATTGCGTGACTCAACAAGTAAAGTGAGAATGTGAAGGGAACTAGTAAGGAGAAGAGGATAAGTTCCTGACAAAGAGACAAGGAGTGATGACGAGTCCATAAACATAAGGAAAAGATGGGTCATAAGGGAAAACTGTAATAAAGTACCCAACACCAGAAGAAATAGCTGTTGTTCCCCCTAGTGTAATATTTGATTTGACCACATTTTGATCATAATTGATGGCTAATCAATATTTTAGGATGTTATCTGCAAAGTCAATATTCTGCATGACTGCATGAATTCTGTTAGATTCGTGATTTTGGCATTGGTGTGTCACCCGAATCTGTGGCCTAGTGACACTGAGGATATATGTAGCTACTCCCTCTAGTGCTTTGGCTAGAGCACTTGATATGTGGCTCCAGACATTGGTGTGACAGGAACCTCAAAGCATTGTCACCCACAAGTACTTTGGGAGACCAGACATTGCATAGGAAAGTACTAGAGGAGAGAAGTACATCCAAGTGCATAGAACTGGCTGATGTTAACGCTGGATGTCGGGATGTAGCACAGCGAACACTCAAAGTAGTTCAGAGACTTGTTGTGGGTGAAGCAAAGAGAAGAAGTGTCTCACTACCCAATGCGCACACTTGGGGCTCGTGGATGTGCTAAGTAACAATGCTGGATTGTGTAGAACTAGCTGGGGAATACAGGCAAAGTCGAGTAACTACTTATACAATCCATGATGCTGCGCATTCCTATGTGTACAGCAAGGGCTATACTACTGTGCACTGCATAAAGCGATGTGCGCAGTATCAAGGCTGTGGTAGTGAATAGGGGAACATGAGTCATCACATAAGGAGAGTGATGACAAGAAGGGGTTGGTCCGTTATGTAAGAAAATGTGGTTTCGAAGAGTTCTGGAGAAACCCTTGTGGTTCTGGTCAAAGGTGAAGGGTTAGACAGTGAAATGTAATAGAACATGGTTCTGAAGGGTTCCAGAGGAATCCTTGTGGTTCCGGTCGAAAGTGGAAAGGAGAATCAATAGGACGAAGTAAGGTGTGATTCTGAGAGGTTCCGGTTTGGAATCAGAGAAACTAACTAGGAAAAGAAGATAAGTGTCTTGCAAAGACATGAGGAGAAACAATGAGTCCATAGACATAGGGAAAAGAGGAGTTATAAGGGAAAATCATAACATTACCCCCTTTGTAACATTGAAGCACCTGCTCAACGATCTGGTCCCTCAGTATCTCCCTCATTGACCTTGTAGTTGGTGTAGTCGAGGTCACCATTGAGAAAGCCGTCATCACGGTTGAGCTTGTTGTAAACCAGGCAATTGGCACAAATGTGTCCATATTCATCACATTCCCCACATCGCCGTCGTGGACATCTGGCCTGAACGTGTCCTGGGGCGTGTTTATGACACCAAGGGCAGGTGTACTTCCCACAAAAGACATGGAGATGGTCTGGTTTTCCGCATTGATGGCAACGGAGTCGTTTCTTGGAGGGACGTTCCAGGATATGGGACGTGTCGACATTGATTGGGTTTCAAGAGGTGCCTGCTCCATCCAGGGAAACAGATCTAGCTCCTCGAAAGGAATGGAGGAGGGGGCGAAGGGTATCGCCTAGTGTATTCATGGTTGCCTGGGGGAGCCTAGGTGATAGCAGGCTTTCATGGCGAGTAAGAGCTCCTCATTGCATGTCCTCAGGGGCAGGAGTGGGCAAACGGGTGGTGACTGGAGAGTCTTCTGGAACGTCCAAGGGAGTGGAGGCATGGGTGTCAATTTTTGGTGATTCTGGAATGGAGATTGGAGTGGGAAAGTATGTCCGTTCAGGGGAGTGAAGAGGTGGGATCTGGAGAACAGGAGAGAGGGTCCTTTCCACCATTATAGGTATGTCCAGGCAAGGATCAAAGGGTATAGTGCAGGGGGCATCCCCCACATAGACCCTATATTCATGGACACTCATGATCTCAAAGAACAGCTCCACAATGGGTCGGAGCAGGTTCTCATCAATGCAATCTACGAGGTGTCTGAAACCTTCCTTGTAGAGGAGGTCAAAGATGAGGGAACGTGCTTCGTCCACTCCGGTTTGCATGGTAGACACGAATTGTTCAGGGAAGTCATGGGGGATGAGCTGATGGGCGGCGAGGCGGATGACTTGGTAGGTATGGAAGAGGTTGCACAAATCTTTGGTTTTCTTATCATAGTTGTACTGCAAGTCTAATTCCATGCGTAGGGTGAGAGCAGGAGTGGTTAGAACTGAGGCGAAAAGGACTCTTCGTAGGTGAGGGGGGAGACGATTTGAACAGACATACTGTAGTAGGGGTAAGGTAGTTCAAGGTGGTTCTTTTGGGCCATGAGGGTTTCATAGGTTCCCCTGGCCATGATGCAGTTGCAGTGGGTGTTCGAAGAGGAGGATTGCTGGATCATGATTCGTAGTGCCAGGGGCAGCCGCTGTATAGTCTATTACAGAAATATTGGTGTTCAAGGGGATGAGATGGAGGAAGATCGTTGCAATAGAGGAAGAAGAACTTGTAGAAGGGAAGACCAGGTTGGAACTTGAAGTTTCTCTTCTGGAGCATTTACTGGGGGAAGTCCTGAGGTCGGGCGGACTTATATTCGTCCAGGAGTGTTTATGCATGTTGGAGATTTCCCTCTGGTTCCCAGGTATTTTCTGCTGCAGAGTATCCTTTCCAGGATACCAGATACTGCCTTCATCCTTGTATTCCATGGTGTGAGAGGATGGAATCTATTTCATACTCTTCTTCTCCACTGATCAACTCAGGCAGTGGATCCAAGAAGTTGGGGCCATGTTCCGCAGTTTCTCAGTAAGGGGATAGGAGTGAGGCATGGAAAACATCATGTATCTTCCAGGTGGGCAGTAGTTTGAGGCGATATGACACTGGGGAGATAACCTGTGTAATTTCAAATGGTCCTTCTCGTTTGGGGGATAGTTTCCTTGATAGGTACTGCAGTCAAAGGTTTCTTCCTTCCAGCCAGACTTTGTCACCGACTTCCCATCGGGCTTCCTCTAGTTCCGATAGGCATGTCTCTAAAGCGGGGAGGAACATCTTTCTGATTGGAGGGTAAGAGCGGGGTTCATATCCTAGGATGAGGGAGAAAGGGGATCTCAGGGTGGAGGAGTGAATGGCAGAATTGTGGGAGAATTCCGCCATGGTGAGCAGTTCAGCCCATTGTTCAGGATGTCTGTTGTAGAATATGCATAGGTAGGTCTTGAGTTCTTGGTTTACTCATTCAGTTTCACCATCGGTTTGGGGATGGTATGTGGATGAGAGCTTTAGATCATATTTTAGGAGTCTGGCGAGTTCTCGTGCAAAGGCGGATGCAAATTGGGGTCCCCTGTCGGAGATGCAGTGGTCATGGAGTCTGTAGTGTCGGAATACATTTGTGAAAAATAGTTGAGCAACTCCGGCAGCATCAATGGTTTTATGGCAAGGGATGAGGATTACCCCCTTTGTAAGTCCATGGTCAACCATGACCATGATAGAATCAAAGGTGAGGGAAGGAGGGAGATCGGTGATGAGGTCAACCGGGACTTCCTGGAAAGTGAAGTCAACGCCGGAGTAGTGGGATGAGTATTGACTTTGTTAGCCTGGCAGACCGCACATCCTTGAACAAATTTGTAGATAAAGGTGGCCATGCCAGGCCACCAATAATCACGTTGCATGAGGTTGGTAGTGCAAAAAAATTCTGCCATGGCCTCCATGGTCACTTTCATGAGTGAGACGGACAAGTCCCTGCCATGCTGGTTCCGGGATATAGAGGCGGTGTTTATAGTATAGCATTCCATCAATGTACTCCCAATCGTGTGGTTGGGATTTGGTGAGCAAAGGGGTGCCGTCATGTAGTGCTTTAAGAGCGGTGATGACCAAGGGGTTGAATGGGGTGGATTCAGCGATTTTCTCGACTAAGGCAGAGTCGAGAGTGCAGATGAAGATGTCCTCAGGAAGAAGGGTGACCTCCTGGTTGTCAGTGGAAGTATCCACTGTGTCTCGTCGAGACAGGGCGTCAGCGGGTCCCATCTGTGTTCTGGGCACAGGGGAGAAATGGAGGTCGAAGTCCTGGAGGAATAGCATCCATTGTGCTTGTCTTCTGGAAAGTTTCTGTGATTCCCTGAAATAGATGAGGTTTTTATGGTTGGTGATGACCGTTACCGGAAGTCCTGTTCCTTGGAAGTAGTGTTTCCATTCTTCCAAGGCATAGATAACTCCCAGGAGCTCTCAATCATAGATATCATAGTTTTGTTCTGCTGGTGACAGGGTTTTAGAGAGGTAGGCGCAAGGGTGTAGATCACTGTTGCTATCGCTCTGCATAAGGATAGCCCCTATGGCTGTTAAAGAGGCGTCTGTCATAACGGTGAAGGGTTTTGTGATGTCGAGCATTTGGAGGACAGGTTTCTGGGTAAAAGTTCACTTAATAGTAGAGAAAGCTTCATCACATTCTTTAGTCCACTTCCATTTTGTGCCTTTTCTGGTTAAGTCATGTAGGGGTTTTGCTTTGGTGGAGAAGTTGGAGATAAACTTCCGGTAGAAGTTGCAGAATCCAATAAATGATCGGACTGCTTTGACTGATTTTGGAGGTTGCTACTCGTCAATAGCTTTCAATTTGACTGGGTCCATCTGGATCCAGTCGGCCCTGATAATCATTCCACCTCTGCTTTGTCAAAGAAGCACTTCTTCAGTTTTAGGGATAGTTTGTGTTCCCTGAGCCTCTGGAGGACTCGACGAGTTCATTCTTGATGTACTGTTGGGTCGCTGGAATGGATGAGGATGTCATCCATGTAAATGATTAACCATCCTTTGGCAAGGAGATCCATGAAGGTGTGGTTCATCAGAGCTTGGAATGTTGCTGGGGAGTTACACATGCCGAAGAACATTACAGTTGGTTAGAACAGTCCAATAGGTGTTATAAACGCAGCCTTCCATCTATCCTATGGTTTGATAAGGACGTTGTTATATCCCCATCAGATATCCATTTTGGTAAAAATGGATGATCCCTTGAGTTGGTTGATGAGATTGGAGATGAGGGGAAGTGGGTAAGTGTTTTTGATGTTATGGGAGTTGAGGTATTGATAGTCCTGACATGGACATACAGATCCATCCTTCTTTGATACGAAGAAGAACGGGGATGCCTGTGGGGATTTGGATGGGACAATTTTCCCAGATTTCAGATGTTCATTGATGAAATCCTTACAGGCTTCCTTCTCTTTGGGATTCAGAGGATATACCTTGGCCACCTTAGGTACAAAGGTTGAATCAAGGTCCACTCCATGGTCAAATGGTCAAGATGGTGGTAGCTCATCTCCCTCTCATTCAGCAAAGACATCGGTGAAGTCCTTGTATTCCAGCAGAAGTGTTTCTTCTTTGGGTTTCTCTTGGGCTGCAAGTTCAGTGGCAAGTGTTGTTTTCCTGAGTGTTTCTATTCTTTTGTCAATCCTTTTGTCAATCCTTTTCCTCCACATCTTAGCTATTTTCTTGTCCAGGTCCAGCTCCAGGTATCAGACAAGGTATCTTTGACATATCACTTTTGGGGTGTCGTGTCGCGGAGTCTTTGGTTTATCTGGTAGGACGACCTCTCCTGTGGTCCAGTATATCGAGGGGTTGGTTTCTCGGAGCCATGTTATTCTGAGGATTAGGTTTTCTTTTCCACAGTTAATGACGAGGAATTCTCTCTTCTCATTTACTTCTCCGATTCGGATGGTAAGGATCACTTTGTGGTGAATGATCCCACCAATATTTGGAGATCCGTCCGCATTTTGTGCCTTTTTCGGTTTCTCCAGTCAGATCTGTTTGTATCCTTTCTTCTTCACTAGATCGCGATCTATGAAGTCTCCGCTTGCTCTGCAGTTGATGAGGGCAAACGTGTTGACGATTTGGTCGTTTTCTTGCTGGAACAGTGAGATAGGAATTTGCATAGATTCACTGTTTGGATCAGACAAGAACACTGGTGCTATTACTTCGGGATTGGAGAGCATCGACCCTTTCCTCCCTTCTAAAAATCTTTCTTTGGGATTTCTTCTTCTTTGACCCAGGTTGTGGCAACAGTTTCCGGCTTGTTGATATTATAGAGGATGTCGAGTGTGCATACGAGTTCTTCCTCAGTAACACCTCTTTCTTTTAAGGTGTCCTGGTACTCTTCGAACTTAGTCTTTCTGACTTGTTCTTTCCTGGCGGGGTTCCTCTGCGGGCAAGGAGGGGCCCAATTGTTGCTCTTTCCTTGTCCCTCAGGACGTTGGTCTCAGGTGTGCTTCCAAGGGCAGCATCCTACCTGGTGGCATCTGAAGCACTTGTCGTTCTTTATATATTCTGCCCTTTCTACTGGTGAAAGCTGGGTGGAGTTGATGCGAACAGTGTCAATGTCCATAGTGTTAGGGTCTCTGGTAGATTTTCCTTTGCTCTGGAAATCCTCCTTTCATCCCTTTCGCAGATCCTCAATCCTTTTGTTCTGAGCATGGAATACCCCGGCAAGTCGGAGCCATTCTGAGAGTTTGTCAGGGATAGGGTTGATGGAGAGGATTTTTGTGGAGATATCTGGGTCCAGTCCTTTCATGAGGTAGTTTATCTTGGTTAATTCATCATCTATCCCCGCTATGGCCTCTGCGGCCTGGAAGGCAGTAATGTAGTTGGTGTATCCAACATCACTCTTCCCTATTTGTACTAACTTGTCTAATTGATCCCTGGCTTGGTTTTTGTAGTCGAAGGAGAAGAAGGTTTTCTTGAATAGTTCCATGAGCTTGGCAAAGGTAAGGTCCTTTATGGTGTTGTTGGCAAGCTGCATATAGATGGATTCCGAGAAAGCACTTCCTCAACCCTTGCTCATCTTTGCGAGGGCAGTCAAGACCTTAGCATTTTCATTGTAGAACTTTTGGTTCATATTGAAGTAGGCAATCATGGCCATCTTCCAATGTATAGCATCCTTCAGATCTCCAGAGAAATCTGCTGGGAGTCCGGCTTTAAGTTCAATGTCTTTGCTTCCATGGTCCAACATTTCTATATCGGAGTGAGGTTCTTCAGGTGGTGGGGGTGGCGGTTGTTTGTGGATTGGTGATGCTTCTTGGATTCTCCAGTCCTCAGTGGGGATTGGTGCTGGAAGTGCGAAGAGTGTGGTCGGTGTAGGAGTATCATCTGATAAATCAGAGGGGGGACATATGGTCCATCCTCGTTGAGATCCTTGTCCAGAAATGGTGGGCATATCTTTCTGTCAAGGGACAGAGATGAGGTTGAAGAGCTAGTTCTTTTGTTAATGCTGGGCATCAGGACGTAGCACAGCAAACACTCAAAGTAGTTCAGAGACTTGTTGTGGGCGAAGCAAAGAGAAGAAGTGTCTCACTATCCAATGTGCACACTTGGGGCTCGTGGATGTGCTAAGTAACAACACTCGATTGCATAGAACCAGCTGGGGAATACAGGCAAAGTTGAGTAACTACTTATACAATCCATGATGCTGTGCATTCCTATGTGTTCAGTATCAAGGCTGTGGTAGTGAATAGGGGTGTTAGATTCATTGATTTGCTGTCATGAGATCATGCAAGCGAATCATAGAACAAATAACACTGAGGAGAGAAGTACATCCAAATGCGTAGAACTGGCTGGGAAAATGCCAGTGAAGAGAGTAGACTACTTATACTAGGCTGGGAGGCTGCATAAGGCAGTAGCCACAGTATGTGCTGTGTAAAGCAATGCGTAAGCTATGTATGCTACACAGGGCAATGCGTGCTGCACAGGCTGCATAGGGCAGTGGGAGCTGCGTGTACTGCGTAAGGCAATGCAGGTAATCTAGATAGGATCGGGAGATGCGAGTCATCATTGGGAGAGGTGATGATGAGGAGAGGGTTTAGTTCGTTATTAGAGATGTTCCGTAACTGGAAAGTGTACCATAAGTGGAAAGTGTTCCATAAGTCGGCATGTTCGTCAGGTGTGATGCTACTTGTTTGTCAGGCACGACTTGGCAGGTGTTCATCAAGTGTTCGTCAGGTGTTCGTCAGGTGTATGTCAGGTGTGACTAGACGAGTGAAGTGTGTAAGTGAGTGTGGGGTAGACCCTTGTCCTAGGCGTCTACATTCTTCCTCCGCAAGTGAGGTGTGACATTCTTCCTCCGTGATGAGGGTGAAGGTATGGTGAAAGGTGAAAAGGAAAAATGAATAGTCCGGGCACCAATCCAGATCGTAACAAGGGGAACACAAGTCATCACATAAGGAGAGTGATGACAAGAAGGGGTTGGTCCATTACATAAGAAAATGTGGTTTCGAAGAGTTCTGGAGAAACCCTTGTGGTTCCGGTCAAAGGTGAAAGGTTAGGCAGTGAAACGTAATAGAACATGGTTCCGAAGGGTTCCAGAGGAATCCTTGTGGTTCCGGTCGAAAGTGGAAAGGAGAATCAATAGGATGAAGTAAGGTGTGATTCTGAGAGGTTCCAGTTCGGAACCAGAGAAACTAACTAGGAAAAGAAGATAAGTGTCTTGCAAAGACACAAGAAGAAACAATGAGTCCATAGACATATAAGGGAAAATCGTAACAGCTGAGGAATGCCAGGGAAGAGGGAAGGCTACTTATACTAGTCTAGATGCTGCATAAGGCAGTATCTAAAAGTTAATGTGACAATGCCATGGGAAATACCTGGCCAGAACCCTTGGGCCAACACTTATCCCACTATGGTCGCCAATTTGTTGTGCCAAGGCAGCTGTTGCTCCTTCACTCAACCGATCCAGCCATCGCCTAATTTCCTTTTTTGTTCGAAAAAACCATGTGGCCCAGCTGTCACCTTCAAACTCAGACGTCCATTGGGCACAAAGTCTCACACGGCAACCCACTGTGATGGCCCACCTACGATGATGATGCAGAAGGTGAGGATCGTGCTACAGCACACCCACAATGACAATGACAAGGGCGTGGATAGTGCAATAGCACACCCACCACCACCACAACAATGATGAATGGTGAGGATGTGTCACACTGGGTGAGGATCATGCCACAGCGCACCCACCACGACAATGATGTCAAGGGCATGGATAGCACAATAGTGCACCCACAATGACGATGACGACAAATGGTGAGCACGTGCCACACCACACCTATCACATGACAATGGTGTGGATAGCGCAACAGCACACCCAGGACTACAAGGACAAGGGCAAGGATGGTGCCACAGGACACCCACCACATCATGACGACGATGAGGGCATGGGTAGTGCAACAGTGCCCCCACAACAACGACAATGATGACAACGAACGGCAAGGACATGCCACACCACACCTACCACATGATAACGGTGTGGATAGTGCAACAGCACACCCAGGACAATGAGGACAAGGACAAGGATGGTGCCACACCACACCCACCACACCATGACGACGACAAGGGCGTGGATAGCACAATAGCATATCCATGACAATGACGACGACTGGTGAGGATGTACCACACCTTCCCTACCCTGCAACAACAGTGTGGATAGCACACCCACAACGAATGGCAAGGACGTGCCACACCTCCCCTACCATGTGATGATGACGAGGGCATGGATAGTGCAATAGTGCACCCACCACCACAATAAGGACGACGAATGGCAAGGATGTGCCATGCCTCACCTACCATGTGATGATGGCGTGGATAGCGCACCCATGACGATGATGACAACGAGGGCGTGGATAGCACAATAGTGTACCTACCACTATGATGATGATGACAACTGGTGAGGACATGCCACATCTCCCCTACCATGCAACAACGACAATGGCATGGATAGCGCAACAGCGCACTTATGATGATGATGGCGACGACAAATGGCAAGGACGTGCCACACCTCCCCTACCATACAATGATGAGGTGGATAGCACAACAGCGCACCCACGACGATGAGGGTGTGGATATTGCAATAGCACACCCACCACCACAATGACAACAACGAATGGCGAGGACGCACCTACCATGCAATGATGACGTGGATAGCACAAAAGCGTACCCACAATGTCGAATGGCGAGGATGTGCCACACCTCACCTACCATGCAACAACGGTGTGGATAGTGCAACAGTGCACCCTGGATGACGAGGACGAGGACGAAGATGGTGCCATAGCCTGCCCACCACACCACAACGATGACGAGGGCGTGGATAGTGCAATAGTGCCCCCACCACCACAACAACAACGACAACTGGTGAGGATATGGCACACCTCCCCTACCCTGTGACAATGGCATGGATAGAGCAACAGTGTACCCATGATGACAGCGACGACATTGAATGGCAAGGACAGTGCCACAGCCCACCTACTACATGACGACAAGGACGACAAGGATGGTGCCATGGCCCACCAACAATATGAGGATGATGGCGACAGGAAGGTCATAATGGGGTACCCACTGCACCACGATGATGATGAGGGTGAGGAGTGCGTGACTATGCACCCACTGCCACAGCAAGGGTGATGGGAATGAGGGTGAGGGCAACGCAATGGTGCCTGCCACCTCAACAGCAACAAGGGCGAGGTGTGTACAACTGTGCACCTGCTACCACAGTGACAGCGACAGGGATGAGGGTGAGGATGGTACAATGGCCACCTCAACTGCAACAAGGGCAATGGTAAGCATGTTAGTATTAATGCATTCATGGACCTCCTACATACTCAAAACCTTTCCTATTGATGCATACATTAGAATAATTGGATTAGCTTTTCAAAGTAAAGTGGGATGAGCATTGTATGGAGGTTTGGGGTGAAAGAGGTACAATAGAATGGATAAATATGAAAATTTTATGGTTCCAATGTAACTTAGATGAGCATTTGACCAGTCAATTGATGAATCCTTCATGTTGCACAGCCA
>JBBPLF010000887.1:0-14166 GCA_038089615.1 Aureoboletus auriporus
CACTTGTGGTATGCTCCCACCCCTGAGCCGGCGCAGCCGACCACTTTCGTAGGTCTAGCCTGACTTTTTCGTTCCCATGCGGTGCCACATGGGGATCCAACCCATGTGGCCCCTCTCTCACCCTCGGCAGCCGAAGTTCACAGACAAAGAGCCATACCACATGACCAGCCTAGACCATCCTGGCCAGGCCGCTGGACTGAGTCAAAGTTTGAGAACTCCAATACTAACCCAAAAAAAGGCACAAAAAAAAGGCACAAGTAGTAAACGACTTTCGAACTCAGTACTCAGCTGGCGAAATGATTGTAATTTGCATTTACGCGGTCGGCGGTGAAATTTTTGGGAGCGTAGTTATAGAAGCGGCGGTCAGACTGTACTAGTGCCAGTGTGGCCCCATAAATGTCCAGTGTGGTCCTACTTTTCATCCCCAATTTCACGCCCTCCAGCTTGCAGCTCGCTGTCACGAGAATTCGGATAGATGACTATATCTCACGTATGTAACTTAACTTCGATGCTTCTCATTCATTAATTCTACTTTTTATTTTCCCTAGTTGTGATCATTACCGCTGTTGGATATGATTACAGTGAGTAGCAGATGCTTTTCCATGTTCAGTGAAGATCAACATTTTCAGTTCTCACATTCCCAGACGAGGTATACAACCTCGAGTTCATCGGGGTAACATACATTAACAGGGACTGCACTTGCTGATGATTTCAATTTTCGCAGGTACAGTATGTTTGGGTCAGTGCATGCCGTTCCCAGATCAATAATGTATTCTGATCTAGCTTCAGAACATGCCCTGGACACGGGTGACTACGTTATATGTGCTTGTATGCCATATCCACCTCCATGATATTGTGCGAACCCTCATTGCTCTCAATTTCCAGGTACGTTATCTTGGGCTATGTTCTACCATGTATGTCCCTATCCCCGCAGCATATTAGTATATCAACTGATTGCTTCACAGACTATTTGCCCTCTGTATGATTCAAACCTTTTATTCCGAGTTCGCTGATCAAACTCAACCTATCAAAGTGAGCAGTTCTTTACTTCCGGGGCCCGAAAAGGTGATTTCCTATTACCACTGATTCTCGGAGAATATACTCACAAAATTTGCTACCGATAGACGTTCGTGTTCATGCTTTATTTCACAATGATCGACACTTCCGAGTAACAATCTATCCTATACCAACAGATGTGAGCACACTTGTTTAATTTTTACAACGCGACTGAAGTTTATCTTCAAAGGTGGCATACTTTATATGATTAGCATGTGGGTCCTGTTAATTTTTGTCATCGCTTCAGATTGTGAGGTTTCAATTCTATTTGTGAGATGAATCTATTGACAGATGCAGTTGTCATGATCCTCCGTGTCCGGGTGTTATACCATCGATCAAAGTTCATCTTTTGCACCCTCTTCACGCTCTTTCTCGCGGAAGTAATATCTTTTTTTGTATTTTGCGCTACGTTCACCGCTAAGGCTTGGAATGGGCCGATAGGTAAGCAAACGCAGCTTCGTATCATTCACTGCATGTGACGGGATACCCGCCACTCTTTGGATCATGCAGATGTTGATCAAGTGCTTGATTTCTCGTTCTGCGTGGCGGAGCAATATGGTTCTCTCGTTTCGTACGAAATCATGAACTGCATCCAGATCGCTCTCGGTATAGTGATGTTTCTGCTTGTCGCTATTCGGTTCATCAAAGAGGCATCCCAAATGCACAGTGCAAGGAACCGGTTTCGACCGAACCAGTATATGACCCTTTTTGTATGGGAGGCCGCGGTTTACTTTCTTGTGTATGTCCGCATCTTCCCGCTCCTCCGTGCATAACGGTGAGACAATGTGAATAGCGTTCTAACATCCGGGTTCATCAACACGTTGACTTCCGCCGACGTCCTCCCACTGCAAGGATGGTGGTTACTGTTCGGGATCCTACAATACGTACCCCCATGCACACTCGTGCCCAGGTTCGTCTTGGGCTTGCGTAAAGTATATGCGCGTGGTGCTCGAGTTAGTCTCCGAAGTGAAGGTGACATTGACACGGCTTTTGGTTTGACGTTAGCGTCTCACATCGCGAGCGATCTTGTATTCGCGAATGATACACAGAGCGAGGGTGAACAACAGGGGGAAGAAGTACCAATGGAGAGTTGGGAGATGTGTAATAGCGCTCACTAGTAATGACGCGGATGTCCGATCTTTATTTTTCAAGTTAGAATGTACACACTCGCTTTCGTGTATTCATCCGATAAATTACACGCGAGCGATGCGATAATAGGTTACGGATTCTGGAACGGTGGTGCCTCGTCGTATCTGTCGTCGTCCGTCTTTGAACTTGTGACCATTTGCAACGCAACATGGTGAATAAACTACATAACGTGTGACAGTGCTGATAGTCAAAAAGAGTAAGCAGGGTATGAAATGCCTGACCTCACTTAGTCATTCTTCCAGAAGTGCCAATTCCGTTTTACGACCAGCAGCATGCAAGGCTTCGCGGAGATGTTGCCGAGCTGTAAGTCCAAGTACATCAAAGGACCATCCGGATATCTACCCAAGAGAGTCACTAGTCAACGTTCATGGAGATTTGCACCAGTGCCAAACAAATTTTACCAGTGATATAAGCTCGAGTTTTGGACTGCTATGCGATGAGCGAGAAGAATGGGCGTGATTAAACAATGTATCTATTCCCAAGGAGAACATGCATGTATGCCTGTAGAGAAAAAGAATACCGTTGTTGTTAGACAATCTGTGATGTAGTATCAAGAACCTGCCTGGACACAGCTGCGCGTTGTCGATGTTTCATCATCATCAGTGGCATTGACTAGGTCATGTAGGCCCAATACTCCATCAATGTATTCGCCAGCCAAACATGAGAGAACTGCCTAGACAGCGAATTTAACGACAATAAGAATGCAGGCCAAGAAAGTACCCTACCCAGATGAGCAAACGCCCTCATCGCAGCCTTGTAATCATTCTTACCAACAAGCGCTATGGCCTTTGCGATATGCCCTATCGTCGACGGTTGGATATGGACAGACTTTTTTTTTTGGCATGCGTTATAGTAAGCAAGAGCCGGATGATCGTCTTCGTATGCTGCACTCCAATTTCGAGAACGCGCTTCCACGAATACACGGCATGCGAGTGCATTGTAGTCCGTAGTGGAATAGTTCTCGAATGAGAATACTGTGTCCGAGGCATTCAAAATCAATCTGAATACGCCAGTACCAATGCCACGGTCCCCGCGTGTCAGGCCCAATTTCTGGACCAGCGAAAGATTTCCGTACGTGAGCAAGCTCGGCCTCATGCTTTACTTCAAGTTCATGAAAAGCGGCCTTGATACGTTCAGCCTTCGAGCTTGTGTTGGCCGCTAACTTCAGATGTTTCATCGAGTAAGATCTTTGTACTGTTCCCGGAGTCCTTGAACAGTCACTTTGAGATTCGATATTTCTTGTTTGAGTTGATCTGGAAAAAAAAAGGAGTTATCAGCGAGATGCTGCTCAGATGCAAGGAGATGTGGAGGAACAAACCCAAGCTCTTCTAGATTGTATTGTTTGCTAGATTCTCTTCTCTTATTCCAGTCTGCGAATTGGTCCTCCTCATAAACGTCGGGGCTGCGAGAGACTGCTGCATGATGTGTTATAAAACGATTCTTCCCTCATGGGACTCCATCAAGGGCGCTTATAGAGGTTCGCGTGTATCATCATCCCTGCTCGCCCTACCCGCAAAGGCGATGTCCCATTCTCCATTCCAATTCCTCGTGTCCACAGCCCCCCCATTCAGTTGCTTAGGAGGTCGCATGGCTATCATGTAAAAAGTGGCTTCCTGGCACTCGCACTCGCCCTTGACGCTTCCTTCCCTCCGACATGCTTCCCTTGTTCGCAGTGCCGCTTCTCCAGCTTGCCCAAACCAGCTCTACGAACACGACCCTCCCAGAGTGTCCCTCTTGTGAAGCGACGGCTTGCAACCATCGCAGTCTCTGGAGCTTATTGGCTGGCTGTGGCATCACGCTGTTGATCTGCGTCTGGCACGCCATCCATCCCTCTGTCCCTCTGCCTCGCTACAAACGGATCAACGTCATCCTATACCGGTTGTTCCTGATGTTTCTCGCCTTCTTTACCCCCGAGCTCATGATTATGGACGCGTGTGGTGATTGGCTCGCAGCGAAGCGGGTCACAAAACGTGTTCACGGTGCGTTCTCTATCGCTTTGCCCTTGCTGGTGACACTCATCATCATAGCACCTGCAGACAGCGGCTATATGTGGTGGACCATGACCCACAGTTATTTCGTACTCATCGGTGGCTTTGCGCTTTGCGATGACACAGGCATCGAGGAAATAAACATGGACACATTCCTGTCGCTCGTGAAGAAGGGGGATATCATGAATCCGGTGATGACGGAACACGAGATCAAGGACAAGAGTGCCTCCAATTCGCTCGCCAAAGTCATCTTCGTCGTACAGCTGTCTTGGTTCATCACTCAGATCATCGTTCGGCTCGTCCATCACCTTGCTGTGACGCTCGTCGAGCTGGATACGGTTTGCTTGGCCTTGTTCACGGTCCCGCTGATTTTCTTTTGGTGGAAAAAGCCGCGTTGCCCAGGATATCCCCATATCTTTTATACGCGTCGCTTTATGAATAATCCCAAGCATCAGGATGTGTTGCAGGAGGGCAACGCGTTGGCAACGTTACTGGTGGGTCCTTTCACTACCATATCATTCTAGCTCCCAACAGTCGACCTCGCACGCGGATAGCATAGGTCAACGATCAAAACATCGAGACACCTTGGTGACCGCTCATTCAGTAGCAACGCAGACAACAGGTCCAAGCTGAACGTATTTGTGCTCACTTGGTTGATGTTTGGCGCATTGCATGCACTCGCTTGGAATTACGACTTCCCCACCGAGATGGAGAGGCATCTGTGGCGCGTGTCCTCGCTTGCGTTGATGGGCACGCCTGTGCTCTTTGAGATGATCACGATGCTCCATGATTCGCATGTCTTGGGGAGGTTCTTTGACGATGTGCTGGCACCTTCGGTGGATATATTTCTGTTCTTCACTGGGGTCATCTTCCGACTCATGTTGGTCGGTCTCATGCTCGCCAGTCTTCGCTCTCTCCCACCTTCTGCATACGAAATCGTCCCATGGACAAATTATATTCCCCATTTGTAGAAAGCGCATACTGTTTCTCCGAGCAATGTTAGATATGTTAGATCCAGTCCATACTTGATACCGAACTTCCGTGATCGGTTCTGAGGCTGGCAGTTTGCACTAGATATCGATGTATGGGAATCTACACATCATGATACACGTGTGTATTGTTCACTGCTTGAGCCGTCAAGGATATTTCCCAAAGGGATGGACCACACGCTAGCAAGCCCTAGCATTCACTCCAAACTATATAAGCATCAGAAAGGCAAAAAAAGTACAACTCTCAATCAAGCATGAACAAAAGCAATAGCGTTCGACAGATCACTCCCACTGAGATCACCCCCCCATCAATTCGTCCGCGGCGGGGGCGGCACATACCTCCGATCATCCCTCCGATCTCCTACCACACCCCTTCCATACCCCGCACGCGGTGGACTCCGTCGTCCACGTCCATCTCGATCATACCACTCCCCACGTACATTATACTCCCTGTCCCTCTCTACACCCCGCTCGTAAAACGAACTACTCGCAGCACTACTCGGGGGAGGCGCTGAAACGGGTGGCGTGCCCGTTCCAGCAGACCTCGGCGGCACCGTCGACGTGACCACCGATGTCGTTGTCGTCGCAGACGATGGCGGCGGACCAGACATGTAGTCACGCGAGTAGCCACCGACATACCCAGGCCCGTTGTCTTCACGCACACGTTTCAGTGGGGGACGCATGTCGTCCGGAGCGCGACGCGGGCTTGGACTCCGATTGCGGACGCGTGAGAACGGTGGGGGGTGGGCGCGCGCGTGGTCGTCCAAACCCGAGGCACCATACCGTCCACGTTCAAAGTCCCTCGGTGGGGGTACGTACGTGCGCTCGTCGCCTCCAGACGGTGGCGGCAGTGGATACGGATCCGTCAATCGCGCGCTCAGGGAACGACCTGGTCCCACCGTCGCATCCATTCGCGAAGGGGGTGGCGACGGGAACCGTCTGTCACGGTCGTCCCAGTGTCCTCTTGCCGGCGGCGGAGGCACTAGTCCACCCAGATCACGAACCCGCTCTCGTTCCCTATCACGCTCGCGAATATCTCTCTCTCTGTCTCTCTCGCGATCGAATCGTTCCCTGTCTCTATCCATAAACGGTGGTCTCTCTTGTGGTCGCCATGACGGAGGTGGTGGTGGTGCTGGCGGCGGCACCGGTCCACGCTTGTCATCGTCACCAGGTCCGTACCATTCGCGCCGCCGTTGTTCATAGGTATCACGTTCTCGATCATTGGGAAATCTTCTCTCCCCGTCCGGATAATACGCACCTTCCCCACGGAACGGAGGGGGCGAACGAGGCGGGTAGTAGGACCTTGCTCTTTCTCGCTCACGGTCACGATCAAATAGGGGCGGCGGCGGGGTGTACCTGCGTTGGGGTGGAGGACCGGTGCGACTGAACGTATCCGCAAAGCGCGGAGGGACGTCGAGAGGGAGGTCACGATCACGTCTGTCGCGTTCATCTCTGTCTGTGAAACCGCGGTCCAGATCAGGTCGATAGGTAGATGCAGTGGTGAGTGGACCACCAGGGCGTTCACGGGAAAAGTCTCTGTTTGACCTGAAATCGGTGATACGATCGTGATCACGAACATCGTCTTTGGGAAGTGGAGCACGGAGATCGTCCCGGGCGACAGAGGCGGCGCGATAGGTACGCGGAGGAACAGGGCCCAAGGAGAGTCGCTCTTCGAGACTTGGGGCGGAGGCGATGTCCACACGGGCAGGTGCAGGTTGGCTGAGACGGTCTTGCAAGGAGGGGGCCGGGACAGGGGCAGGTTGGGAGAGCCTCTCTTCCAGTGGAACAGTGACCCGAGGACGGTCGTCGGTCGCAAGAGAGGTTGCACGGGTTGGTCGATCGTCCTCTGCAGTTGGTCGCGGCTCACCAGGGGGCCGAACGTGGTCCTCGGAGGGCCTCGTTTCTGGAAGAGGCCTTATTGGGCGATCATCCAGAGGGAGACGACGGTCATCAGCAGATGAACGATGATCGTCGAGAGGAGGCCTTCTGTCATCAAATGGAGGTTTGGGGCGGTCGTCAAACGAGGCGGTACGGGGACCGGGACGCCTGTCGTCGGTCTCATAGCGGCGAGGAGGCACGTAATCGGAACCATAGGAGGGCTCGTAGTGGCGGAGCTCAGGGGGAGGTCTTGGAGCATGGCTTCGTCCGTAGGAGCGGCCAAAGAACTCGGGGCGTCTATCTCTGATGTCTCTGTCTCTGCCTCTGATCGGATCGTGACGGTCACGGTCACGTTCCCAGTCTCTGTCACGGTCGACGAGTCTGTCCGTGTCTCTGACGCGGTCTCTGTCGTAGAGACGATTGTCGTCTGCAGAGGGGAGACGGGCATCGGATGGTGTGCCATTGAGCGGACCGGTGTCGTGGGGGTCGCCGACGGTCGACTGGGGCCGGTCGTCGGCGGGTGCCTTGTTGGGTGAGGGGGTGTCGACAGGTTGATACTCACCCGCACTGTCGGACTTGGTGTCGGCAGGTGGGGGGCCTTGGTCATCCGCATCGGGCATAGAGGGGACGGCGCCTAATTTGCTGGGTGACGTGTCCGCAGCAGAGAGCGGGGTGGTGGGCTCGATGAGCTGAGAGAGGGGTGAGTGGGCGGAAAAGAGAGAGAAAAGGAAGGGCACATTGTTGGCGGCGTCGAGACCGTTGGGGCCGACAGAGGTGTCGTGCGAGAAGCGGGGCGAGGAATAGTCCTGGTTGCCCATGTAGAGGGAGGCGAGGGCAGCAGGCTGTGGGACTGCGCGGTAAAACTCGTGCTGGCCCTGTTTGATGATGGACTTGAGGTTTTCGAGGATCTCGAGGTCGTTTTTTCCGGGGGGCAGGATGGGCTGGTAGAACGGGTGGGGGTAGTTCTGGTAGGGCATTGAGAAGGGGGAAGAGAGGATCGCGGGCGGGTCCTCTGAGGAGAGCGGGACGAGAAAAGACGTGGTGGGGTCCTCTGTAAACGTGGTCACCGTGCGTTCGCGGTTGTTCACGTTGTTCCGTCCTTTGCGTTTCTTTCCCTGTCGTGTCGACATCCCTTCGAACGTGGTGGAATCCTCCAGAAATTTTCACTCTTCCTATTTAGTCCTCTCATCCAAAAATTATTTCGTCCGCTGCACTTTCCTCATGTCCGTCGTCGGCATCGATCTCGGTACGCTCCACAGCAAGGTCCGTGCACACCCTCATCCACCTTCTCCTCCTCACCCCCTTCCAGATTGGTGTCGCAAGAAACCGCGGCATCGACATCATCGTAAACGAAGTCTCTAATCGTGCTACCCCGTTCGTACCCCCCGATCGCGCCCCTTGTCCCCCGCTCACACACCCCACAGATCCCTCGTCGCCTTTGGCCCAAAACAACGCGCCATCGGCGAGCCCGCAAAGACCCAGGAGACCTCCAACTTTAGAAACACCGTCGGTGCCCTCAAGCGGCTCATCGGCCGCACCATCCTTGACCCCGATCTCGAGTGCGAAAAGCGTTTCCTCCATGCCACCCTCGTAGACGCCAACGGCACCGTCGGCGCAGAGGTATCCCCTTGTATTCAGCCATCTCAATCCGATCTCATCATTTTACCCAGGTCTCCTATCTCGGTGAGAAACGCACCTTTTCGGCCACACAGCTCGCCGCCATGTACCTGGGAAAACTCCGCGACAACGCTTCCCATGAACTCAAGTCCTCTGTCTCCGATGTCGTCATCGCCGTCCCCGGCTGGTTCACCGACGTACAACGTCGTGCCATCCAAGATGCTGCCGCCATATCCGGCCTCAACGTCCTCCGTGTCGTCAACGACACCACCGCAGCCGCCCTCAGCTGGGGCATCACAAAAACAGACCTCCCAGAACCAGAAAACCCCCGCCACGTCCTCTTTGTCGATGTCGGCCACTCCTCCATGTCCGTCGCCGTCGTCGCCTTTTCAAAGGGTCAGCTCGTTGTCAAATCTGCCGCCTACGACAGACATTTCGGCGGTCGTGATTTCGACTATGCCCTTCTCCAACACTTTGCCACCGAGTTCAAGTCCAAATACAAAATCGACGTCCTCTCCAGCCCAAAGGCCATGTTCCGTCTTGCCGTCGGCTGTGAACGCCTCAAGAAAATCCTTTCTGCAAACTCGGAGGCCCCTCTCAGCGTCGAATCCATCATGAACGACATCGATGCTTCATCCAAGCTTTCTCGTGACACCTACGAAGAACTCATCGGCCCTCTCCTTGACCGCATCGCTCTCCCTCTCGAACAAGCCGTCGCCGACTCTGGTCTCTCCCTCGACCAGATCGACGCCGTCGAGCTCATCGGTGGTACCACTCGTGTCCCTGCCGTCCGTACGCGCATCCAGGCTGCTCTCGGTGGCAAACCCCTTAGCACCACTCTCAACCAAGACGAAGCCGTCGCCCGCGGTGCTACCTTTGCCTGCGCCTTCTTCAGCCCCACTTTCCGCGTACGCGAGTTCCACATCAGGGACATCACCCAATACCCCATCAAAGTCTCCTGGGACCGTTCAGAGTCTGATCCTGACGACGACTCCGAGCTCGTCGTCTTTTCCCACGGCAACATCGTTCCCTCGACCAAGGTCCTCACGTTTTACAGAAAAGGCCCGTTTGATATCGAGGCTTCGTATGCCGAGCCCAGTGGCTTGCCGGGTGCTATCAACCCTTGGATCGCTCGATTCAGCGCCAAGAGCGTTCCCGCAGATCCCAGTGGCGATCTCTCTTGCGTCAAGCTCAAGACGCGGATCAACTTGCACGGCATCATGTCCTTTGAGGCGTCGTACGTCGAAGAGGTGGATGAAAAGGAGGAGCCAATGGACGTCGACAGTAATGGTCAGCCTGTAGAGGCACCAAAGAAGAAACGCGTCAAGAAGATCGAGGTCCCGTTTGCGTCCTTTGCGAATTCGCTCGACGGGAGCATCCTCGAAAGATTCAAAGAGCAAGAAGCTCAGATGCACGCCGCCGACAAGCTTGTCCAAGACACCGAAGTACTTTTTTTTTTTTTTCATTTCCAGTCCGTATCCACATCTCACCCCATCACAGGACCGCAAAAACGCGCTCGAAGAATACGTATACGATACCCGCGGTAAACTCGATGACCGCTACGCCGCCTATGTCCAGCCCTCTGAGAAAGAAAAACTGCTCGCGATGCTCCAAGAAGCTGAAGACTGGCTCTACACGGAAGAGGGCGAGGAGGCGACGAAATCGGCGTACATCGCCCGCCTTGACACGCTCAAAGTCGTCGGTGACCCCGTCGTCGCGCGTTTCCGCGACGCCGAAGACCGTCCCAGGGCCATCGCCGAGCTACGGACGTCGCTCAACGAGTACCTTGCACAGGCGACGTCGTCTGACGAGCGTTATGCGCATATCGACGACAAGGACAAGACGACCGTCGTCGAAAAGTGTGCGACAGCGCAAAAGTGGCTCGAGGACCAGATCGCGAGACAGGCTGAGAGGGCCAAGAACGAGGAACCCGTCTTGAGGGTGGTAGATATCGTCAAGAAGCGGGAAGAGGTGATTTACTTGGCCGTTCCCATCTTGACCAAGCCCAAGCCCAAGCCGGTCAAGGCGGAGACGCCAAACGGGACGCAGACACCGCAGAGTGGGACGCAGACGCCGGACCCGGGAGCGAAGCAGCAACACCAGCAGCAGCAAGGCGGGCCTTCGGAGATGGACGTCGATTAGGATGTATGACTAGGCGCAGGCAGCGTTGTGTAGGCAGCAAATTAGAAGTATCTTGACCGTCTTGTTTCACTTTATACGTACACACATACTTAGGACTCTACCCAAAGAATGTATTCATCGCGTCGCACCCAAACCCAGTTTCGAGTTCTTGATGATGGCCGTCAACGGGGTTTCGATACCCACCGATGCCGTGCCCCCAATCCGATTCCCCTCTGACCACCCCATCGAAGTCAGCATCTTGAACCCGATATTGCTCTCCCCAATCTTGGGTGCCTCCTTGCCCACCTCGTCCCCATCCCGTTGCCTTGGCATAACCACCCTTCCACCCTTTTCTTTTTCCTTTCCTTTGCCCTTGCCCGTTTCCTTCCCCTTCCCTTTGCTCGCACCACCTCTATACCTCTTCACCAACGCCCTCACCTTGTCCTCCTTCACCCCCACCCCCGTCCTCCCCGTCCCGATCAACGTCGTATACCGCCCACCCTCGTCCCCCCGACTCACACTCTTGACCCCAAACGCCCCCGCCATCTCATGCACCATCTTCCGCATCCCCTTTTCCATCGGCGGCAACACCATCGCCACCGCCATCTGCGTCCGCCCACCTCGCCTCACCTCGTCGACGAACCGCCGGATCTGCGCCTCGAGCGAGGCCGCGTCGGTGATGGCGTTGGGCGCAATGGTCAGCGCCTTGCTCAGATCAAGGCGCATGGCTGCCTGCTTGGCTTTGCGCGACGCACCCTTGCCATTCTTCGGGGCACTCAGGGGGTCGAGTGCGGCGAGGAGACGTGCCGTCGCTCGTTCGCGTTTCTGCACTGCCTTCTTGGCGCGGTCGTTGGCCCACTGGGCTTCCAGTTCGTGGGTCGGTTGTTTGCCCTTGTTCTTCTTTGCTTCTGTCACGACATCAGTGACGCGTCGAGGGCAAGGAGGGACACGACGTACGCTTCTTTTTCTTTTGGACCGGGGTTGTAAACTCGGGGTCGTCCAACCACATATCCTGCTGTATATCGCGAAAGACCGCCTTTTTCTGTTTGCGATCGCGACCAGCGAGAACATCATTGTTTTCATCAAGGATATCCTTGACCGGATCTGGGTGAGACGAGATGATCGAGACAAGGTCGACGCGACTCACGTAGATATGTGCTATAAAGTCTTCATCGTCTGCACCGCGCGAATACGGTACGATCTCCTCTTCCTCCTCTTCGTCTTCGGAAATTTCAGGGACAGTCTTTGAATATTGAAGGCGACTCCGTTCACGCGCCTTGCGCAGGCGCGATTGGAAACTCGATCTAGGACTTAGACCGTCATCCGAGTCGGACTCCTCAGAGAGCGCGTCCTCGCTGTCAGATTCAGCAATAATGACCCCTTCTTCCAGGTTGAACACTTCGTCTTCCTCGCCATTGGAATCAGAGCTCCCCTCGGGACCCTCCTCATCTTCCCGCAGCATCCTTGCTTCGTCTTCGATATCGTCCATCGTCACGAAGCGGGATCCTTCCACGCTCATACTCTGCACGAACCCCTGCATTGCAGTCACGTCCAGGTCCAAATCTGGGTCAATCTCCATCCCTTCAAGACCATTCGACAACGCATTCACCCCATCTTCGTCCTCATCCTCGCTCTCGTCAGTACCCCAGTCCAAATCCAAATCTCCCCTTCGTCTCGTCTCCCATTTGGGACCTTGCCTCTCCCGCACATCCTCCTCCCTGAGCCTCGCCTCCGACACCATCGCCCCAAGCGCACCAAACCCGGTCCGACCGCGCTTGTTCTGGCGCTGACGCTTCCGCCCGAGGCCCGCATCCTTTTTGCACACTTTCGGCCCTGCTTGCGTGTAGGACGCGGACGTGGCCGGACCAAGGTTGAGTGCAGCGAGGGAGAGATCGTCGTCTTCACCCACCTCGATATGGGTGCTGGTCGACGCTCGATTCCCGTCGTCGTCCTCGCGAACGGGACTGGTGAACCTGATGGACCTGCCCGTCAACATGGACATGGACGTCGGTGTACGGGGCAACTTGACGCGGGGGATGACAGGGATAGGCGAGGCGCGTCCGGAGCGTGGGTGTGGAGCGACGTAGACGATGTGTTCGTCCTCTTGGTCGCCGAGGGTTTCGCCGTGGCCTGTTCGATCGACGAGGATGAGCTCGCTTGCGGAGCGGTTGGTAAATGGAAGTGTAGGTACGGTGTCTATGACGAAGAGCGGGTGGAGGTCGTCGTCGGGAGGCGGAGAGAGATCGTTTGAGAGGATGGGTACGGGTTCTGTGGTTATGGTTGTGGCGTCTGTGACGAAGACAGGATGGTAGTCGTTATCGGGAGGTGGGGAGAGATCGTTTGATAGGACGGGCACGAGGTCTGTTTCTTCTTCCACGGGCACGTCGGCTACTTGTTCTTCTATCACAATAGCATCGGTTTGTGGGATAAATTCGTGATCAGATTGGTTTAAAATTTCGATAGATGGTTTGAAGAGTGAATCGTCGGGCGTAGGCGACGTGGACGAGGTTTCCTCTTGTTGCACGACAATGGTGCTCGACCTCTGCGTCGTGTCTTTGATGTGGTTATAAACCCCAGTGAACGCCTCCTCGAAAACGTCCTCTCGAGAAACTGCTTGTGATGCCACCGAGTCCACCTGGGCGCGTATCGCTGCCAAATCGGCGAAATCGACCTCCTCGATATCTTGTTGAGCGTCGTAAAGGTCTTGGTCCATCATCGCCATGCCTTGCTCAATGGTTGATGACGACTCTCTTTGTTGTACATTATCCATGGCACTCGAGGAATTCGCGGCATCGACCGTCTCGATGTGTTGCCGAGCGACGTGCATGTCTTGAACCATCGTCGCGGTGCCCTGCGCGATCAAGCCATCGACCTCTGCACGGATCTGTCCCAGGTCTGCGAAATCGATCTCTTCAAGTGCGTCCGAGTCTGAATTAGATGCCGTGTCGTGGAACAACTGAGCGACGCGGTTGGCAGTAGGAACATGCGATGTCTCCGTCCCACCTACCCACACAACTTAGCTATCGCGCGCAACCATTACCACACCAGGACGCACCAGCAGGTTTCAACACCTCGTCCGAATGCTGGAACAAGAACGGGGTCAACGTCGCCCGGACAAACTTGATGGGTCGCAAGAGGGGACGCTCGGCATAGAGCAGGTCAGAGAGGGTGGCGTCGTTACCGAGGCGCCCGGTGCTTGCTTTGGCGCTGCCGACGCCGAGATGGGGACGGCGTGCCAGTGGGGCGTCGCCACCGTTGTCGTTGTAGCCTCTGCCCGCGCCCGCGCCCCTGCCCCTGCCCCCGCCCCCCCCTCCCCCTTCCCCGTCCGATCCCGATCCCCACCCCCCCCCCCACCCCCCCGGCGTCCG
>JBBPLF010000888.1:0-14159 GCA_038089615.1 Aureoboletus auriporus
GGATGCAATAGAAATGATCTTTCATCGAAATCAGCGCGTTCTGAGATGATGGTGCGCTTCGTGGTGGGGTTGTAGAACTTCCAGCCCTTGTAGCCAGGTGGGTAGCCAATGAAGACACATTTTTCGTAGTGGGGCTGCAGGGCATTGTGCTTATCTCGCTGCAAATGCACATAGGCAGTACATTCCCATACCCTGAGGTGAGAGACATCCGGTTTTCAACCATTCTAGAGCTCATAGGGTGTTCGATTGTCCAGAGCATCTGTAGGGCATCGATTCCAGACATGGACAAGTGCTGCAAGAGCTTCGCCCCAGAAGGACATAGCCAGACCTGATTCCTTGAGCATGGCAGTAATGCACTCAGAGAGGACTCAATTAGCGCGTTCTGTGACCCCATTTTGTGTTAGATGTATTGATTGTGCACCATTTGGTGCGCATTTCTGGACTTAGTGATTGTGGCCACATTGTGGCACAGTATTGTTGTTTATTGTTGTTGATTCATTGTGTACTTGTGCGAGTCCAGTGTATTCCCTTCCCTTTAGTTTTCTTACACTGGACTCCAGGTATGTAGCGCTTTTTAGTACTCCAATATAGTTTTCTTACACTGGACTTCAGCTGCCTATTTCAGCTGTTTTAATAGAAAGAGAGGTATAGGACCTTCTCTTGCTGTTGAATGACAAGGTAATCACCTTCCACAGTAAAGATGACAAGCCCTGTGAGAGCTAAGATGGGGTCACCAGAAGTAGCTGTGATATATACCAAGCATAGAAGCGAGAACATATGTAGGATCACTGGAACTACCCAGGATTCTCTGTGCATAATGTGAAGCATGATTAACTCCATAAAAACGAGAGTTCAATGGCCCTGGCTAGGATGCAGGATATCTTTTGACAGTAATGGCCTAGCTGTGTCTAGCAGAGCTCGTAACCTTTCGGGAATAAACCTGAAGTCACAAGTTAAGGGAGAAGGGAAGTGTGGAAATACTCACACTTCAAATGGAGATCCATAGGTAGTAATCAAGAGTATAAAGAGCTTCTGACTGGAGAGTCAAAGATGACAGTCAGGTGATGGTGTGGAACAGCTAAGAGATGAGGTGGCTCAGTGAAGAAATCACTACACATGAATTTATAAAAAAGGGGAAAGGATAGCCAGAAGGGCCAGCCTTATATACATCTACAGCAGTGGCTGTACCTATGAAAAAGGTCATTAGGATATAAATATCAACCAATGAGAAAAAGGGGGCTATGGTATCTATGAATAGTAGCCAATAGCAATAAAAACTTTCTGGAGGAGTCTATAAAAACATCCAATGGCATAAGTCACTCTTATGTATCTATGACATCATGAAGGATATAAAAAGTTATAATGAATAGTGTAAAGGCCTCAATGTCACATGTGATGACATCATGGTCTGGATCCTGTACATAAGAAAATATGTCAGCAGGTCTAGGTTTTTGATTATGTACACAAGTTAATGTGTCATGCAATCAGGTGACATATCAGTTCCCAGACCTCAACCCCATTGAACATACTTGGAATCACCTCAAAAAATGTTTCTCAGGATATGATAGGGGTCCTATAGGGGTTCATCAATTATGGGATAGAGTGGTGGTGAAGTGAGGGAAGATTTCTGTGAAAGAGTGTCAGAAATGGATAGAAAGCATGCCTAGAAGGATTCGGGCAGTTATTAAGGCCAAAGGAGGTCATATCAAGTACTAAATATCCTATCTTGTATGTTGGATAACAAGCCTTATCCATTAGGCCAAACATAGTGCAAACAATATATGGCCTCACCTAAGGTCGAAGATAAAGTAATCTATATGATTACTTTATCAATTGAGTAGCATAGTATATAAAATTGTCAGTAGTATAGGGGACATCTAGGTTCTAACATAGACTTGAGCCCCCATCATCCTTCCAAGTTCTACCTTAAATGCATCTATCATCTCTCACAGGTTATGAGTCCTATGCTCTGATCTTGGAACACATCTACCTATGATGCATCTTATCCCACTATCTCCTCACAATTATGTCTGGCCCTATCGGCCCCTTAATTAATTCATCATATGGCTCAACACCAGTATCGTCTAACAACACCACTTCTACCCCTAATCAGTTTTCACTCCCCAATCCTAATCCTGCTCCAACTCCAAATGCACCTGCATCACCTGTCCCAGGCCCTGCTCCTGTTGAGAATCTTGGTATTTGCATTCTGCTCTTCATATTACATAACCAATATTCTAGGCCTGTCACATGAGCAGGCCAGTACAAAAGCTTGATATCTTGCTTTTCAAACCAGATCTGGGCCATTCTAGAAGTATGCTTGGGGTCATTATCCTGCTGGAATATAATATCCTCTTCAGGAATCCAAGATTCCTTCATGCTTTGCAATAGCCCTGCCTTCAAAATGGCCACATACTGTTCAGCATCCATCATCCCTTCAACCTCACTCAAAATTCCCCCTCCATTCCGCCCTATGCAGCCTCAAACCATCAGTAATCCTCCTTCAAACTTGACTGTACCTCTGACCTCTTTAGAAGTTAGCCCCTCACCTTTTCTTTTCCACACATATTCCTGTCCATCTGACCCAATCCTATTGATCTTGGTCTTATCTAACCAGATGACCCTCTTCCAGTCCTTCACAGTCCAATCCTGGTACTTGAAAGCAAAAGCCAACCTTCTCTTTCTATGGATAGCAGAGAGAAGAGGTTTTTTCTTCTTCACCATAGCCTTTAAAGAGGCCTCCTGGTATTCCTGACTGTCTGTGAGCAAATAGGGGTGTGTTGATGATAGAATTGATGAAATGAGTGGCCTCAACTGTGTTATTGGCCTTGCCAATAATGATTTGTTGGACAAGAGCACATTTGTTGATAGGAGAAAGTTTGAAAGGATGTCCACCATAATGGTTTTCTTTCTCTGACTGGATTTCCTGAAGGACCCTAGCCACAGTAGACTTCCCTATGCCAGTTTGGGATGCAATTTTTCAATAAGAAAGATCAAGGGAAGCAAAAGAGATGATGTTATCCCTTTAAGCAGCAGAGAGACATTTCATAATGGTAATAAGGGAAATTATTCAGAATGGTAGGGTTTATATATGCTATATCATGAATACTTAAATAATTATGACATGATACAATAATTACCTAAAGTATGTAATCACATTACAGCATTCCAGGGTCTAATATACATAATGTAAACTCAAAGTCAAAAAACTGTCCCAATGGGTTGTCATATTGGAATGGCTGCCATTCCATCATCCTTTAATGGAATTCTTTGAATCTTAGATCAAGAGGGAGCCAGGAGTAGGTACTGCATTTCATCCACTGATGGTCTAGGGCAAGGATTAGAGGTTATTGAGGACCATTGCATTTAGTGAAAAACATGCAAATATTTGGACAGTTTTTTGAGACACCATAAAATGGACAAAGCTAAAGCAATGCACCATTTGGCCTGCTTGCCTAATAGCTATTGGGAATTCACAACCACACATGCTACCCACATTTACAATCACACACCCCTATCTCACCTTCAATGGCATATACTCTTCAAAGCGCTTCATAGTAAACAGCCTCATATTGACCACTTGCACATCTTTGGTTGCACTACATATGTGTTCCTCCCCTCTGATGTTTGGGCAGACAAGCTCACCCATAAGTCAGAATTGATGGTGTACCTAGGTGTTGCTCCAGGTAATGAGGCTAACTACCTCTTTATGCAATCACCCAACAATGTCCTCTTTATTTCTGCACAAGCTTTATTTGAGGAAGCATAGTTCCCAAAATGCAAAGGAATGGTCCACTGACCAAAACACACTCTCCCAGAATCATCTGGTGAGGAACCTTCCACACAAAGGGCTCCACTTCCTAGGGCCACTCAGGACAATTCTCAATCTAAGTTAAATTGTTCCCCACCTTGTACCCCCCCATCCAGGACCATCGTGTCCTATAATGCCACCAATGGCTCCTACCCTAAAAAGCATCACCCTCCACCACCAGCTGTTCCTGCTGCTTAGGCCAATCTGGCCACCAGTGCAAAATTCTATTGGACCAGATAATATATATGGTGATGACCATCATCCAGTCAACCAAGTCCATGACATTGAGCACAAAGATTGCCACCCTTCATCACAACAGCAGCTACCTGGCCAACTTCCTGACACACCCATCTCCTCTAATTCCACCACTGAAAGTGAGGATGATGTCAAACAACTATGTCATGAGAGGGAATCTAGCTTGACCACATTTTTATTATCAAAGGCATTACTTGCAGTTTCTGCCATAAATGGATTTTAAGGAATATTGAAATCCTACCTTCAAACCAACAAAAGGAATAGAGAGCTGCATGCAAGACTGAGCTTAATATGCTCAAACAGCAGAAAGTATTTGAGCTAGTAAATGTACCAAAGGGCCACAAAGTCATTAGCAATCACTGGGTATTTGATGTCAAATCCAATGGTTGCAAATGCACCCGCTTTGTAGCAAAAGGCTTCTCTCAGGTTGAAGGTATTGACTTTGACCATATTTTCTCCTCTGTCATAAGGTTTGAGACAGTGTGCTTAATGCTTGCACTGGCCTCCTTTGAGAACTGGCATATTGAGGAATTAGACATTTGAAGTGCCTATTTATATGGCAAGCTTGATGAAGAGATTTACATGAAACAACCCAATGGCTTTATAGTCAAGGGGCAGGAATATAAAATGCTCTGTATACAACATGGCCTATACAGCCTTAAACAAGCCAGACTTGCCTGGTGGAAAACTCTTAATGAGTCCATGAAAGATCTCAGATTCAAACAATTAAAGTCTGAAGCTGGTATCTTCTTATACAAGAAGAAAGGAACCTCCATTGTTGTAGTGATCATTTATGACAATGACATGCTATTCTGCAGCCCAAATATTGAGACCATTAAAGAGATCAAAGCTGCTTTTATGAAGTGCTGGGAGTGCAAAGACTTAGGTCTTGCAAAGAAGTTTTTACATATGAACATTAGATGAGATGGCAGCAAGATTTTCATCAATTAATGCACCTATCTAGAAAAAATCCTCCAAAGATTTGATCCTACAAATACTCACCTTGATTGTACCCCTCTCCCTCAGGGTTATTACCCTAATGCTCACAAAGATATTGTAGATACCAAAATCAGATCACTCCTATACCTTATGCTCAGAACTTATCCTGATATAGCATTTGTTGTGATCACCCTCTCAAAACATGCCACCAAATCCTCCAAGGATCATTTTGATCATGCATTTTATGTATATATGCTGCTACATACAGTATCTACTTGGAACTAAATATTACTCCCTTGGATTTGATGGTTTTACTAAAGCTGGCTTAATCACCTATACCAATTCCGATTGGGCATCAGATCCAAACAGTAAATGCTCACAAATATGCTGGTTTATTAAACTAACAGGCTGTATTTTCAACTGGCAATCTCACCAACAATCTCATGTGACATTTGCAAAAGTTGAATATATTGCACTATTTGACTATAGCAAGCAAGTCATTTGGATTTGCACCATCATGGAAAAATTGGGCTACACAATGATACCCATGTTGAAAGGAGAAAGGGTGTTACCCTAGGATAGGAGGTCAAGAGTGTTATTCAAACTCAATTACTGAGTTTGTAATATATACTACTGAGTCATGCTGAGTGACTTATGTATGTGAGTCACATGACCATTGCCACTACTTATCAACACTCCCCCTTGCTTAGTGTACCAGGGGTAAACACAAGCGTAAAAGGCCATAAGGGCACTAAGAGAGAAAGAAAAGAAAAGCAAAAGCAAGAATCATCTGCTCAGCCCATTTTTTTAAGGTGGTGAAGGAAGTGAGACCTGGCTCAGTCTGTGGAATTTGTGTAGAACTCTAGACCTAGTTGGCTGTGATACTCATAGAATTTATTTTTGCTGAGATTTTTAGTGAACATATTAGCAAGGTTTACAGTCCCAGGAATGAATAGTAGTTCAACCAGTTTTCACATCATTACTGCATCATATATGAAGTGATAATAGATAGGGATGTATTTGGATCATTTTTCAATGACAGAATTTTGAGCAAGGAATAATAATCCTTGATTGTTGTTGTATATAGGGATGGGGTTGAGGCAGTACCCAAGTTCCACCATCATCTGGTGGATCCAAATGGCCTGTCATGTACAATCACTCAAGAACATATACTCTGCTTCTGTTGAAGAAAGGGCTGTGGTTTTTTAAAGGTGTGAGTTTCACAGAAAAACACCATTGGCTAACTTTAGGTAGAAGCTGATTTGGAAATCATACATGATCTTGTCCTATCTCCAATCAGCATCCATACAAGCAATGATGCCTCTGTTGCTATCATCATCATAGACAAGTGCATAGTTCTGAATGCCAATCAGGTAGCAACATATGTACAGAGCCTTTTCTAAGTGCTCATGGGATGGATTGGCCAACATGTGAGCAAGTTGTGTCACCACATACACAATGTCTGGACAGGTACTGATCATGAGGTACATTAATGAGCCAATGACTGTTTGAAAGTGCATCCACAATTCAAGGTTGACAGTCAATCATTCGACATCAAGGGAGTGGGAGAAGGAGCAAGGTAACCAGGGACTAGAGGTAAGTCCATATCAGAATCAGGGACAACAGGCGGTTCCACCTTGGAACCAGGAGAGGCAGGGTGCCTGGAACTGGAACCAGAGCCAGAAGACAGTTCCATGCCAGAATTAGGATGATGCCAGCTGGAACCACATTCTGCTTCTCGGAGGTGAAGAGGAGGCTGTCAGATCCTCTCAGAATGCCAGGGCAGAGCAGGGGGACCCATAAATGGGGGTCAGCACTGTCCAGGCAGTGTTAGAGGGAGTGGTTGAGGAGGTGGAATCAGAGGACTGGTGGGGCAAGGTGCAAGAGGATGAGGAGGAGAGCTGGGAGTGGATTCCACATCAGACCAGTCATCCTCAGAAGAGAAGGAAAGGGATGAGGAATCAATGTCCTTATGGAAGTGGCACTCAGTGAGGGAAGAGATGTTCATCAAAGATGGCATGTGTGGAAGTGTGTAGTGCATTGTTGGGCTTCATGAACAAATAGTTCATGTCACTTTCAGCAGAGATGCCAAGGTAGATCATTAATTGTGATCTGGGTTGGAGCTTTCCTTCGTGCGTTTCAGGCCCAAGGTGTGTATAAGCTGTTAACGCTGGGCATCAGAATGTAGCACAGAGAACACTCGAAGTAGTTCGGAGACTTGTTGTGGGCAAAGCAAAGAGGAGGAAAGTCTCACTACCCAATGCGCACACTTGGGACTCGTGGATGTGCTAAGTAATAACGCTGGATTGCATAGAACTAGCTGGGGAAATACAGGCGAAGTCTGGTAGCTACTTATATGAGGTATGATACTGTGCAATCCAGTGAGCGCAGTAAGGGGATAGTGACTGCGCACTGCATAAGGCAATGTGCGCAGTATGGGCTATGTATCAATGAGTAAAGGAACATGAGTCATCATATAAGGAGAATGATGAGGAGGAGGGATTTGGTCCATTATGTAAGCAAGGGTAAAAGCATGACTCAACAAGTGTGCATCAGGCGTTCGTAAGATATGACTCAACAAATGAGGCGAAAAGGTGAAAGAGACCTAATAGGGAGAAGAAGATAGGTGTCTTGTGAAGACATGAGGAGAGACGATGAGTCCATAAACATAAGGAAAAGAGGGGTTATAAGGGAAAATTGTAACATAAGCACCATATCCGAAAACTCACAGGTGAGAAACAGAAGGTTTCTCCTCCTGAAGTAGTTCAAGGGGGGTTTTCCAATTCAGGCGAGAATCAAAGGTGCAATTGTACACATGAGCTGCATGTAGGATTGCAAACTCCCAGTAAGAGGATAGGAGGCAGGCATGTAAGCACATGGCCTGTGCCTTTTCCATCAGGATGAAAATGAATTGTTCCATATGACTATTTTGCTGATGAGTGTATGGGGCAGACTGTTGTATGTTAATACCATTATTGTGCATGTACTCCACAAATGCTTTGGAGGTTTATTCACCTCCTGCATCAGAACACCAGTGTTTGATGACAGCATTGTATTGGGTGCAGATAAAAGTAAAAAATTACTTCATACATAGTCCAAAGGGTCTGATTCTTGGACTTGATGCATATGACCCATCTCATCAAGGTGTAGTCATCATAGAAAATGATGGCATACTTATATTTGTGGTATGATTCAATCTTGAAGGTTTTGAAGTCAGAATGAATGAGTTCAAAGGGAGCAGAAGCCTGCATCTTGCTATGAGTAAAGGGACAATTGGGCTATTTTCCCATCTCACATCCAGGACAGATAGGTTGCTTCAGAGGAACTGTAATGTTGGGGAAATCCTCTAAGTGGTGCTTGGCGGCCTTCAGTACCTCATTTAGAGAGGTGGCCAAGCCAGTGGGTGCATGAGATCATAATCCAAAGAGGTGATCATAGAATGATTTGCATTTGGATGCATGGCAGGTGTTTTGATCCAGTACATTGTGTTGCCATGACTGTGGAAGGTGAGGATTGTTCTGTCCCCACATTTGTCATAGAAGGAGATGTGGGCAGGCCCATTTTGAAGGGAGAGACAAGTGTCTCTGAGTAGGGTACCCATAGATATCAACTTAACATTGCAATCAGGCATGTAAATTACCAGTGATAACCACACAGATAATCCATTAAAGTTGATAATGACAGTGCCAACACTGAATATGTGGGCTATGCCATTGGCAGTTTGGGAGTGCATCAGCTTGTCATATGTACAATACTCAACGTAATCAGAGTGATCATGTGTAAAGTGCAATGATGCACCAAGATCCAGGAGCCACACATTGGGTGGTGTTTTGGTTGGGTTCACTTGTTGTTTTCCTTTACCATTGTGTTTGTTGCAATCATCACACATTGAGTATGGCAGAGCAGTAGGATTGTCCAATTTATCTACTACAGGTATGGTACACAATGTATATAAATGGGGTGTGATCTGAGGCATGAAAGTGTCAGTACCTGAGTAGCACAAAAGGGAAATGGAGACTTGCCAAGAGGCCACACCCTTGAAGAACCAGGTGATGTAGTCATCCCATCCTTCATATTTGAGGCTGACTGTGTCATCGTCAACCTTCATGCTGACATTATTCCAAACAGAATTGGAAAGGACCTGGTCATCAGGGATGATCATGAGTTGGGACATGAGGGAGAGATGTAGATTGTAGTTGGTGATGGGGTCCAGGGTTCACACAATTTGAGGAGTAAGGGTTGCCCCAAGACAATGTGCCAACAAGACAGCACACTAGGTATGAGGAAAGGCAGTGTTAACACTGGGCATTGGGACGTAGCACAGCGAACTCTCGAAGTAGTTCAAAGACTTGTTGTGGGCGAAGCAAAGAGATGAGAGGTCTCACTACCCAATGCGCACACTTGGGGCTCATGGAAGTGCTATGTAACAACGCTGGATTGCATAGAACTAGCTGGGGGATACAGGTTGAGTTGAGTGGCTACTTATATGAACTATGGTGCTGCGTAATCCTGTGTGCACAGCAAGAGCTATGCTGCTGCGTACTGCATAGGGCAGTGTGTGCAGTATCATGGCAGTGTGCTGTGTAAGGCAGTGTCCACAGTACCGAGGCAGTATGATGGATAAATGGGGGAATACTAGACACCGCATAAAGAGAGCAGTGTCAAGGAGGAAGTAGTCCATAAGAGGAGATATGGTTTCGAAGGGTTTCAGAACAGGCAAACTAATGAGGAAGAGAAGATAAGTTCCTAGCAAAGATATGGGGGGAAACGATAAGTTCATAAACATAAGGAAAAAATGGGTTATAAGGGAAAACTATAACAAGCAGAGGGTCCATACTGGGCAGCCCTGGTGGTGTATGCCAGGGTGCACAGGTCAATAGCAGGAGAGGAGAAGAAGGTGATGGTGGGGAGAGGGTAACATCTTCCCAAAGGAAGTTGGCAAAGGCAAAGGAGGCAGCAGTGGTAGTGGTGTCAGTGCCAATATCCAACTCATCAGCATCATTGACGTTGGCATGGTGTTTACTGTGCTTGTCTTGACTGGTGGTGAAGTGTTTGCCTTCACGCCTTTTGGGGCATATTTCCTTGTTATTGTTCTTGGTATCCTCATTCCCCTGTTGTCATGAAAAGGAGGGGTCTCCTTCATTATACTGGACATTAAAAACCTTGTTTGCCTGAGGTTGGCACTGTTGTTGACACTGCTGTTGGAAAGGTTCTGGCTTATGCTTGGAAGCATATTGCTGCCAGGTGGCAGTGGTCATCTTCTCCAACTCATCCATAGTGGGGTTTGCACCCACAATTGTTTTGGAGGTGGTTTTGCCCATAACATTGGCAGCCTTGGCATTGAGGACTTGGGTGGCAAAGTCCATGTACTCCAGTAGTTTGGTGAGAATGAACATTACCTTGAGGTCATTGTTGATTTTGTAGTTTAATGCCTTGAGATTCACAAAATGCAAGTTGAGCTTGGCAAAGGCCAAAGCAGGGTGATTGTTTTCAGGGATCGTCAAGGCCAGCATGGTCTTGAACTCTGTGTAGGTGAAAGCGAGAGAAGGGGTATTGTACTGTTGCTCTAGGTAGTCCCAGAAATCCTTGGTGGTGGCAAGGCTGGTGAATCTGGAGGCGACATGTGCCTCAAGGCAAAGGATGATTGAGCTGAGTGTACAATTGCCAATATTGTCCCACTTCTGTTGGGCATTGATGTTGGTGTCAGCAGGTCTAGTGTGCCTCATGGGTGCCTGCCAGGCACCTTGGAATTGAAGGTACTCCTTCATTTCCTGGCTCCAATGCTTTTAATTGGTGCCATTGAGCTTGGCAATCGAGTTGAGAGTGGAGCAGGACATGGTTGATTTCTGGAGGGATAAACATCAGTGTCCATTCAATAAATGTAAAAAATAATGAAGGGGAGCAGGGAAACCACATCAACTGAATGTCCAGAGCCCAAGAAAATGGAGGAACATAATCTCTCCATGTGCTCAGGATGGTTTGACCATGCCTCTTAAACATGTCTGCATCAAAGGGGTGTCCAGAAGATGGTTGATGTTCCACATGTTCAAGCATTTTTGCATCAGAATGGCACAGGCATTCATCTAGGGCTGTGGCAGTGAGATGCTTGCTCAGCCATGAGCCCAGGGCTTGTTATACTCGACTTGAGTAGAGGGTGAATGTATACCTGGTTGGTTCAAGGGTATTGTCTAGGATGAACATTTGTCATAGATGATTCAAGGATTCGGAGGTTCTTCCAATGACAGGACGGTCATTGGTGGTTCAAAGGTTTTGAGGGAGCATCCACTCAGAGTAGGATGAGGACTACAAGGAAGACAAGGGATCCAAGGGATCAAGGGACAATGTAAGGTATGATGCTATTCCAGGTAGGTCAAGCGTGAAGTACATTGTTGGTGTCGTAGGGTTTATATAGGGAAAGAAAAAGGGAATTGCTAAGCAATAAAATGCAAAGAAATTCCAAGGAATGTTTAGTAATACACAGCAAGTGAAACAAAAGAGGAAACAATGATATCAAGTGGGTTGTACAGTGAGACATTAGTCTGATGGAAACAGATAAGAAGGTAATCAAGATGACAAGACATCTGATGAGAACGCCTAGGAGAATAAGCAGGATGACAAGGAGGAAAAATGAATAGGGGTGAATCATAACATTACCCCCCGAGTACATTCAAAACTACAAAAAGAATTTTCAAAATAAAAGATTAAAAATCATAGTCCACATCTGGTGAACTGGTGATGTTTACTATAGCAGTATCATTCCAAATTTCGTCTCCATGATCTTTGTCAGCATAGGAGGTGGAAGGAGAAGGAGATCTGGACTGTCGACAAGGTTGGACAAAAGGACAGTCCAAATGTCATTGGGTACACCTCCAAATGCAGCAATGGCAGTGTGGGGTTGAAGTGTTTGCAAAGATCATATGAGGGATGTAGAAGTGTGGGGGAGGAACAGGAATAGGATTGGTAGAGGAAGCATTGGACATGAATGATGAGATGTTGGTTGGAGGGGAACGACGATGTCAGGGGCAATGCAAGGTGACATGTCCAGGTTGGATGACTCGGCAATGATGACAATGGTAGTCTGGACAGTTAGCCATAAAATGGCAGTCTTGTTGGCAGTGGAAGCAACAGTTATGAGGATTGGGGGGCGGTCATTGTCCTTCAGTTTCTCTCCATTTGGTGAAAGATGTAAATCCTGGGGGTAATAACCTTTGAGCAATGGTGATTGCCATTTGTTCAGCCTATTGTTCCTTGATGGTGACTTTGGCAGAAGATCCCAATGGTGTAGAAGGGACCGGAGAAAGAGGGGGAAAGATGGGGACTGGGGTGCCAGTTTGTTGTTCATTCCATGCTTGGGCTTCACCTAGTTCTCGATGGTAGTGGTTGATTTCGGAGATGGCCGAAGGTAGTTGCAACTGATAGAGGGCTGAGAGAAGATTCCCCTCAGTTTGGGAGTGTATCTGTCAAATATCAGTGTGAGAGGTGATATTCTCATTGGAAAATGCTAAAGAGAGTAAATTTGCAAGATATTGGTTTTTCAGGAAAGCACGGTGGAGGTTCCACAAGGGAGACTCCATGTCGAAGTGGTTTCTGAAATAGATGGCCATTCAGGGGTTAAGGATCTGTCTGGCCATAAGATCCAGGGCTGCAGCAGTGGGGACTTCCTGGGTACAGAAAGCGGAGAGGGGGAGGTCGATGGATTGGATGGGGTCATTGAGAGGTATGGGGAAGCGATCTCAGTATTTGAGCTCCAAGACTCGGTGCTCCAGGATTTGAGGGGTGCAGGAGAGGAAGGACGAGAAGAAAGTCTATCAGACAAAGATATAGTAATAGAAGAGACAGAGACAGAAGGGGTAGGAGTAGCGGTGGTAGAGCGATGAGAATAGGTAATGGGCATGGTAGTGGTAGGCAAGTTTTGGCAACAGATTACAATTTGTAGTGCCAGGGACAATTACTATATTTTTGGTTGCAGGAGTATTGATGATCGAAAGGGTGGAATGGAGGAAGGTCATTGCGATAAAGGAAGAAGAACTTGTAGAATGAGAGACCAGGTTGGAATTCAAAGTTTTTTACGAAGCATTTTTCTGGAAGGTGGAGGGATGATAGTTTTATAGTCAAGAAGGGCAGACTTTGCATGTTTCAAGTCGTGCTTAGGAACGCATGAGTCATCTTCAACTATATATCCCTTCTATCAGATCAAGAAGGACCAATGGGATGGGGCTCCCTTGTGGCATAGAATTTTCTCAATTTCATATTTTTTTTCTCCAGTGATAAGGTCAGGTGGTGGTGCCAGGAAGTTTGGGCCATGGACATCGTTTTTGTGATAGGGCAGAGATGCGTGGAATATGGGGTGGATTTTCCATGTTTGGGGTAGTCAGAGTTGATAGGTAATTGGGGATAGGACCTTGACAATGGTAAAGGGTCTTTCTTGCTTCAGTGCGAATTTCAGGTTGGCAATAGAGCATTTCAAGTTCTGTGCTTCAAGCCAAACTTTGTCTCCTTTTTGGAAGGGGGAGAATGTTTTTCTGGTTCAGGAGGCCATGACTTGTTGGGCAAGTTCATGGGCAGCAAGGACTTCATTGCGAGTGGCAGTAAGGCTGTTACGGTTTTCCCTTATAACCCCTCTTTTCCATATGTCTATGGACTCATCGTCTTTCCTCATGTCTTTGCAAGACACCTATCTTCTTCTCCTTTCTAGGTTCTTTCACCTTCTCGACCTACTTGTTGAGTCACGCTTTACTTGTGAGTCACGCTTTGCTTGTTGAGTCACGCTCTACCTTTTTTCTTATATAACGGACCCAATCTCTCCTCGTCATCATTCTCCTTATATGATGACTCGTGTTCCCTTACTCACCCAAACATAGCCCATACTGCACACATCACCTTATGCAGTGCGCAGTCACATAGCCCCTACTGCGCTCATAGGATTGTGCAATATCATACATCGTATAAGTAGTTACCTGACTTTGCCTGTATTCCCCAGCTAGTTCTATGCAATCCAGTGTTGTTACTTAGCACATCCACAAGCCCCAAGTGTGCGCATTGGGTAGTGAGACACTTCTTCTCTTTGCTTCGCCCACAACAAGTCTCTGAACTACTTCGAGTGTTTGCTGTGCTACGTTCCGATGCCCAGCGTTAACAAAAGAACTAGCTCTTC
>JBBPLF010000889.1:0-14144 GCA_038089615.1 Aureoboletus auriporus
GGCTTGTTGCGTAGTGGCACGATGACCACCGACAGCCTCGCCCGTGCCCTCGTCTTCGCCCGCGTCTTCTCCTCCTCCTCGGCCCTCTGTTTCGCCTCTACCACCTTTTGCTCCGCCTCTATTCTTGTCTCCATTGCGGCTTCCCAGCGCATTGCGTACCTGCCGGCCTCCTTAATCGCAGCCGCGACGTCGAGGGGCAGCAGTGGTACCGCCTGCAATGCGCGAGCCTCCGCCATCGCCGCCCTGAGTTCGTTCTGGGCTTTTGTTAGCGCGAGTCGATGGGAGACGAACTGTCATGTACCGTTTTGCATGACCAGGCGACCGCCCACATCTCCTGCTCCTCCCTGAGCTGCTTCTTATCGTCCGGGCGCGTTTTCACTTCCACCTCGATCACGTCATACGCCTTCTTGACGTGTTCCCGCGCTAGCTCTTGTGGGGACGGGTTGGATTCGAGGGCCTCGTCGAGGAATTCTTGAAGATCGAGGGCGGACATGTTGTTGATGGTGGTGGTGAGGGAAAGAAAGAAAGAAATGCGGTGTGACCACATTTCCGCGACTTATATATGCGATCAACTGCTTACCTCATCGGCAAACAATGGCGCGGGAGTTTTGCTCACTTCGAATGCTTCCACATGTTCGCGTTTGACATGCGCCTCATTTATTTCCGTCTTCCCACACTCACATGACTGACTGGGGACAGTCAGTAGCAAAGACCCCCTCGGATGTAGAGAGCCATAAGTCTCTACTCTCGCATATCATCTAATCGTCACCTGGGTCATTCTCCATCCTTATCCTTATCCCTTTCCTAACGTTTTCACCTTCTATCGCAGCCGTCTAAAGTCATTTCCGCACTCTCTCGCATCAACTCGCACCAATCCAAATGAAATCCGCATAGTCCGCGTTCCACATCCGCACTCAGGTTCCATCGCTGGTAAGTCTTTTTTGTTCACATTGCATTTATGACTCGTTGTATCAAGTCATATCCCGTCCTAACGACTTGAATTACCTTATCAAATACTTTATTTACATATTTAGTCATCTCCATACCTTCGACAGGTATTGTGACACATGTACCTTACTTGTTTCAGTCTAGGGTATGCCCAAACTATAAAAGACTGTACTTAGACAGTTGAAATTCATCTTTTTGTCCTTCCATCTATCGTTCCCTTCAATCGTCAACTGTCTTAAGGGCTTCCACATAAGTCCTCATCGTCCTTATAGCTTTTCACTTTTGCGTTCTTCGCGTTACACTGTGCATCCCGCGGATCCGCCATAGACTTTCAGTGGAACACTCCGGAAAGTCTTGGGTTCGTCATTAAAGCTCTTCCCCGGTCAAAGGGTCTTGACCAGTTGTCCCTCTTTTTATTCGTCTTGCGTATCCCTTTAGGGACGAACATATCGCTCCCTTCTTACCACCCACAGCAGCTATCCGAGGTTTTGTGACTCATATTCCTGAGATCCAGAGCCTTGTTTTTCTCTTCACCGCCAAGCGCCACTTGAAGGATTTCCCCAACATCACTGTCCTGTCCAAAAAACTCATATGTCCTGGATGTGAGATGGGTAAACAGCCCAATCGACCCTTTCCTCATAGCAAGATGCGGGCCTCCGCTCCCTTTGAGTTGATCCACTCAGACCTTAAATCCTTTGAGATTGAGTCGTACCATAAATATAAGTACGCTGTCATCTTCTATGATGACTATACATACGTCCATGGGATGGGTCGTCTGTATTAGGTCCAAGGATCAAACCCTCTGGACTGTAAAACAGTTCTTCGCCTTTATCCGCACTTAATACAATGCCATCGTCAAACACTGGCATTCTGACACAGGAGGCGAATACACCTCCACAGCATTCAAAGAGTATATGCATGACAATGGCATCAACATCCAACAATCCGCCCCATACGCTCACCAGCAAAACGGTCGCGCGGAGCGATTTATTCGCACACTGATGGAAAAGGCACAGGCCATGCGCTTACATGCCTGCCTACCGTCTTCTTACTGGGAGTTTGCTATCTTACATGCAGCTCACGTGTACAATCGCACCCCCAACGCTTGCCTGAACTGGAAAACCCTCCTGGAATTACTTCAGGGGGAGAAACCCTTCATTTCTCACCTACGCGTCTTCGGCTGCGGTGCTTATGCACACCTTGCCCCTGAAACCCAGGAAGGAAAGCTCCAACCCAGATCCCAACTCATGATCTATTTGGGTGTTGCCGAAGGAAGTACTACCAACTTCCTCTTCATGAAGCCCAACAATGCGCTTCACATCTCCGCACATGCCATCTTTGATGAGCACCTATTCCCCCGCTGTCCTGGCGCAAAACCGCATCAGCCTCTCCCTAGGCCTCCTGTCGAGCGCCACTCCCACGAGGACACTGATTCCTCATCCTCCTCTTCTGAGAACAGTTGGTCTGATGCGGAACCTGCTCCCAACAGTCCTCCTCGTCCCCCTGCACCTCACCCAGCTAGTCCTGTGGTACCGCCTCCTCAGACCCCGCCTAGACATCACCAAGCCCCTCCCTCGGGTCCCCCTGCCCTCCCACATCGATCCGAACGCATCAGGCAGCCCCCCCTTCGCCCCGGCAATATCTATGGCAAACGGCGCAATCCCCTTGATCAGCTCTGGGATGCCGAATGCGGCTCCACCTGGCATTGGCCCAACTCTGGCTCTGGTGCCCCTGGCCCCAGTTTTGAGGCAGAACCTCCTGTTGTCCCTGACTCCAGTGCAGACTCACCCATGGTCCCTGGCCACCTCCTTCCCTCTACAACTTCGTCGGAATCCAATATTGAGAGGTTAACCATGGAAGGGGGAGACGCGCTTGCCAATTTCCTATGCAAATGCGCCATACCAACTTCAGATGAGTTCACCAACGTGAATTATCGCGAATGGTCCTACCGAGACATACAACGCCTACCATACAACGAACAAATACTGTGGCGAAAAGCCTGTGAGGACGAGCTTCAAATCCTTAAAGATTGAAAGGTTTGGGAAGTGGTTGATAAGCCCCCCAACTGAAAGATCATCAAAAACTGATGGGTTTTTGATGTCAAGTCCGACGGCCGTAAGAAAGCCCGCCTTGTCGTGAAAGGCTTCTCCCAAGTGGAAGGCATGGACTTTGACCAAATATTCTCCCCAGTCGTACATTTTGAAATGGTGTGGGCCATGCTCGCCCTTTCAGCCTTGGAGAACTGGTACATCACCGGCCTCGATGTGCGATCAGCCTATCTATATGGCATACTGGAAGAGGAACTCTATATGGAGTTTCCTGAAGGGTTCTCTCCACCCAAACTAAAAGGAAAGAAAGTCCTCCGACTTTTATGTGCTATATACGGCCTTAAGCAAGCCGGATTAGCCTGGTGGCGCACCCTCGACCAATCCATGAGGGAACTCAGATTCAAGCGTCTCAAAACAGATGCTGGACTTTTCATTTATCGCAAAGGCAAACAGCTAGTCCTAGCGATAGTCTATGTAGACAACGCCCTATTCTGCAGACCTGATAAAACCTTTGTAGACAAGGTTAAAGGGGCCTTCATGAAGAAATGGGAATGTTGCAACCTTGGAGAACCTCGCGAGTTCCTGAGGATGAACATCCGTCGTGTTGGCAAGAAAATATTCCTTGACCAACAATCGTACCTACTCAAAGTATTGGAACGATGCGGCATGACAAACGCCAGATCTGCCCCGACACCACTTCCACAGGGATACTACCCAGCGAAGAATGAAGCCACTGTCAACCCGGAACTGCAGACGCGCTTCCAGACAATTATTGGCTCATTAATGTACCTCATGATCGGTACCCGTCCAGACATTGCATATGCAGTGACACAACTCGCTCGAATATCGGCCAACCCATCCCATGAACACTTGGAAAAGGCTCTGTATATCTGTCGCTACCTGATTGGCACACAGGACTACTCACTAGTCTACGATGGTGACAGCGACAAAGGCATAATTGCCTGTACAGATGCGGACTGGGGACAGGACAAGATCACTTATCATTCCCAGACCGGTTTCTACCTAAAGCTGGCCAACGGTGTTTTCCTGTGGAATTCACACCTTCAAAAAACCACAGCACTCTCTTCGATGGAAGCAGAGTACATGGCCTTGAGCGACTGCACACACCAGGCCGTTTGGATCTATCAAATGATGGGAGAACTCGGATACAAACTCAACCCCATCCCGGTATGCGGTGACAATCAAGGATCCCTATTCCTTGCCCAAAATCCCATCACTGAAAAACAATCCAAACACATCCCCATACGTTATCACTTTATACGCGACGCAATGATGATGTGGAAACAGGTTGAACTGCTATTCATCCCTGGGACCGAAAACCCTGCCGACATGTTTACCAAAAACCTCGGCAAAATCAAATTCCATGAGTACCGCAGTCACTTGGGTCTGGAATTCTATACGAATTCAACAGACTAAGATGGGTCTCAGGCACTCTCGCCGCCTTCTTCAGGCTGTGCGGACAATCTTCCCTTTCTTGCTTCTCCTTCTCTCTTCTCTCTTAGCGCCCTTATGACCCTTCATGCTTACGTCTACCCTTGTACACTAAGCAAGGGGGAGTGTTGATAAGTAGTAGCAACTGTCACATGGCACACAGCCACTGTTAGTATATATTACAAACTCAGTAGCTGAGTTTGAATAACACTCTTGACCAGTAACCACTACGTTCAACGTTAAGTCCCACTTAAGCACTCAGGTATGTTCCCTAGGGTTACAATCCTTCCTCCATTCAACATTTCAGAGTGGCATGAACACCACTAATGAATGCAAGTTACTTTGCTTGCAAGGTAAGACCGTCGGAGTTTCAAATAAATGTGTTCCCCCTTGTCTTATTACTCCTATCTCTGAAGTGCTCAGTCACATCAACGAAGTTTTCAACTTTCTCACCATGGAGATCATAGACTCACTTCTGAGCCATTACATATGGTGTGCTGAAAATCAAGTCCACTTTTCCAGAATATGGAGGTCACAGCTATTCCCTTCTTTACTTATGGCTCACATACTGGGGTAAAGCCACCCCTATGTCCATAATCTGGAACCTTGAGCTTAAAAGAGACCAGGAATTCATGAAAGGGATGCTCATTGTACTCAATCAATATCCTCTTATCCTGGATTGACTCATGGCCCACTACAAATTCACAAGTATCCACCCATTCCAAAGCATGCTGATTACAGGTAGCCCTGGGATTGGTGCATGTGATAGTCATGCATCATGCCTTTCTCTCACTATTTTTAAAACCAGGAAAGATGTGCTGTTTATGGTACCTCCTTGTCATATACTTGTGCAAGGCAGAACCGGTAGTTTTACTCTATGACAACAAACTTCACATCTTCACAGCCTTGGGGTCTATGCTTTTACAGAGATGACTACTGTGGTTCTAAAAAAGAATCCTTTTCTAGATGTCCTATATCTAGCTGACATGGACTTCAAAGGAAGCACCTTTTGGCCCTTGGTTTTAGCCTGCAATGGTCCTTGTTTTACTGTGGCAGCCAGTTCTCTGCAGCATGACAAGTATCACAAGTGGGTCAAACAGCATCAAATTGCAACAATTGTCCTCAATGCCTCATTGATTATGGATTTCAGAAAATTGTGAGTCTGCACATTACCTCAGCATATATTTCATTAACATATGATGACTCAGTATTAATGGGCTTGTTGACAAACAAAATTGACAACCACCTTTTTCACCTGCTCAATATACATGATCCAAACATGCATGTGGTGATTTTGTTGATTTGCAATTTGTTGCCAGTCCGGTTGCAAACCACCATTGAACAGCATGTTATTGCGATAAAAGAACACATCAAGGGGTTATACAAGGATGATCTCAAATACCTTTTCACTCTCCCCAATTTCCTCAAAAGCCCTTTCTCATACACCCTTGTGCACACCTATGGTACACCAGCAGTCCAAGATGGGGACGAAACCATCCACTATTGGATTCACACACCACTTGTCCTCTGTCTCCTCCTACAATCCTACCAAGAATTGCACTTAAAACAGGTAAGAGATATGTATGAGCTCTTTTCTGCCTTTTCGAACCTGGCAATATCTCAAGGCTGGGCCTTTGAAGCTCTCTGTCATGCCAAGATTTGTGAAATGGACAAACTCTTTCTCCATCCACTTTCTGAACAAAACAAGATGTTGAAGAAGACTGGTGGTGTATCACTGGAGTGTGTGTCCATTGGGAAATGCCAGATGGAGATATACTCAGCTGGGAGGGAAGTTGGGACGATGGTGAATACAGAGCGCTACTATGTGCCCATTGAAGGGAACAACCCAACCTTTGATTCCTTCATACTGGGTGAAGCCAGTCTTGTCCTTCAGATGTCCATAGCACAGACTCACACCCTCAAGAAAAAGGATGTCCTTATGTTTCATAAACGTCTCAGGGCATCCAATATAAACCGCAACTGGAAGATCAACAAAATTGTTAATGCTGGGCGTTGAAACATAGCACAGCGAACACTCGAAGTAGTTCAAAGACTTGTTGTGGGCGAAGCAAAGAGAAGTAGAGGTCTCACTACCCAATGTGCACACTTTGGGGCTCGTGGATGTGCTAAGTAACAACACTGGATTGCGTAGAACTAGCTGGGGAATACAGGTTGAGTCGGGTAGCTACTTATACAAGTTGTGATACTGTGCAATCCTATGTGCACAGCAAGGGCTATGTTGCTGCATACTGCATAAGGTGTGGTGCGCAGTATCATGGCTATGTGAGTGAGTAAGGGATCATGAGTCATCACATAAGGAGAGTGATGACAAGGAGAAATTAGTCTGTTATGTAAGGCAATGTGGTTCCAAAGGGTTCCGAAGAAATCCCTGTGGTTCCGGTCGAAGGTGAAGAGATTAACAAAGGAACAAAGTGTGAACGTGGTTCCGAAGGGTTCTGAAGGAATCCCTGTGGTTCTAGTTGAAGGTGAAAGGGCGAGACAGTGAGATAAATGGAAATGTGATTCTGGTGGGTTCCGGGTCAGAACCAGAGGAACTACCTGGGAAGAAAAGATGAGTGTCTTGCAAAGATGCGAGAGGAGATTATGAGTCCATAGACATAGGGAAAAGACAGGTTATAAGGGAAAACTATAATAAAAATGAAATTTGTCTTTGTTATCCTAACCAGTTATGTGTTCCAGGTTCTAGCAAGTTGATTCAGTGATGTGGACTTTTTTGTCTTGGAACTTGATGTAGGAAATTGTCATATCCCAAATATTCCCCAAGTCCAACTCCAGTCCTCTGGCCGTTCCTCCGATCTCTTCTCAACAACATCAGCACATTTTCGCACACTCCATACTTCTGTTCCTCCAGACATTCTCTCTTTAGTATAGTTCCATTTTTATGCTGTTCTCCATTCTGATTTGTAATACCTCCATATACCAGTGCTCGCTTAGCAGCACTGCTCCAGCTATGTTTCTCCCATCTCCATTCCACTTACCAATCTCTTAGTAAACTCCGTTACTAATCCGTTTCCATCCTCTGTATATAAACCCATAGTTTGTCCTCTTTGTACTTTAGTCGAATATCGAATTGAGTTACCTCTCAATCAAGTCCTCATCAATCCTCTGACTCAACTCTGAGTCTCTCCTGATCCTTTCTCTTTGGATCACCCTCTGGTACTTAGATCCTTCACGGTTCTTCGTACAACTCCGACCTCTGCAAATTCAGGACACGCGGATTCAGTAAGGGCGCAGCACATAAGCTGAAGCCAAGTCCTGTCTGACCGCATCGTTCCAGAGTTCGTTCCAGAGCATTGGACCAGTCTCTAACAGAAATGGATATAAGTATTATTGTTGTTCCCTTGTGTATCACAGCACTGATATCAGATGTTAGATGAATGATTTTACAAGGATGAGAAACATGAAGACAATGATGAATTGATGGCCTTCCAAGATTGAGAAAATTATGTCTTATTGGCTACATGTGTGGACTCAATCAGTAATAATAGTGGTGTTCAAGATGACTAATTTTGCTAAATATTTGTATGACTTCACTTGTGAGATTTGTGAAACAGTTGTCTACCATGAGGCAGCATTCAATTGGAGATTTAAAATGCCTGTTCTCTGCTCTCACATTCATTGTTCAATACACCTTGTTTTGTCATTCAACAATTTTGGTTGCTGTTTGGGCTAGAGTCAAAATCTTCCTGCAGGTGGAGCAGTAGGGCATTAGTGAGAAGGAAGATTGCTGGGAACTATTTTTTCTTTCTATGTGTTATCTATGTCACAAATTTATTTTTACCATGATAATGTGGGTGGCTTATGACCCCTTATGACTGCCTTATAAGGCATGGTAACCTTGATATGGGCATTACAAAGCTCATTATAAGTTCATTATTATGGTATTCCAATGGAAAAAATTACTTGATTACTCCAATTTGCCATCTGTGGGCATTACAATGGGATACAATCTATCTATAATGTATGATAAGTCCTTGACATCTTGGCAAAAAAGTTCTGACATAGTATCACACAGTTCCACATTGTCAATGATATACTTAGAATTTTTTTGAGCAAGCTCAGGTGGTTGTGCCATTGGTGTCAACACAGCTGAGTTTAAACACCAGGTCAGATCCAGTCAAATTGCAGGCTAGGATTTAGCTAGGATTTCATAGGGTTTAGTGCCAAAATTAGTCACCTTGAACACCACCAATGTACTATTGGTTCTACCAGTGCTCATCTGTCCGCTGTCCACCTTGGCCACTCGAGTCGCAGCTGCCTTGTCTTGCATCAGCACCATGTATTTACCATTTTATTACATGGCATCTCAAGATGAACTAGTAACGTACGCGTGATACCAGTGAATAGGATACCAAAGACAAGATTGAACGGTTGGCTTGGAAAAAAAAAACCGGGCCTGATGAAGACACCATAGACCAAAGTCAAGGGTCAAGACAGCACAGACACCCATGAAAATGGATGATGTTCACAGCATGCGTTGCATATGTTGCTTCATGTACGCTTAGCCATGCAATGGATGATGAGGATGGTGTGTTGGCCCGTCCAAGGCAGACTGACTGACAGACTGGAAAGACGATGGGGGCCAAGGATGGGACTTCCAGACAAACGGGGCCGACGGACTTGATTGCAGTTGGTTTCGAATGTGCATTGCCGCTGGTCTTGCGAGGCATCAGTTTGCTCCTGGATGGTGGGGATATCAGGCGTTTGGATGAGGTGAGACGCAAGTGTGACAGCTTGTACGAGTGTGTCGTTGGGGCGAGACGTTCAGTTTGCTGTGTGTATATACGACATCGGGGAGTGGGTAGGGACATGCAGAGTCCGTGGGGGGGAGTGATGACACGCCAAAACGCTGCACATAAATGCAAATCCAAAGCGGGCGACTCGGAGATAATCGACATGCCACAGAAGAAGATTGTTTGGGCATGACAAGGCCAAACCAATGTTGCCCGCGTTCCGGACGAAATCCGCATGGGTGTAGAGAAACCAGCGCACGAACCCGAGACAGACGCAGATTGGTACAGGGGACTCTGGGAGGCGGGGTGACAATGCGCCGAAAGAAGTTGCTCATGAAAGCACGCGAGATGGTTGACACGCCAGAGAAGAACGCGTGTTTGGGTATGAAGAGGTCAAATGAACCTCGCCCGCATCCCGGATGAAATCCCTATGAGTGTAGAGAAACTCAGCAAGAGCTGAGATGGGCACACAAAGGTAAAAGGAACGAAGATAGAAAAAGGTGAATGCGAAAAGGAGTGATAATGAATAGTAAAAGTTTGGGATGAAACTTAAAAGGACGTACTGGATCAAACTTGGTTGTATGCGCGTTGTCGAGTTTTATGCCTGTTGTTCATCCTTGACCATGTGCTTTTTCTTTCACCTTGGCAGACGCGGCGGTCTGGACTCTGAGATCTGATGTGTTGGACCCTCGTCTGTCTGGACCAAAGCGAGGAGGTCGCTGTCCCTGGACCCGTCCGCTTCCGCGTGACCTGTTCATTGACAAAGTATGTTGTTCTTGGACTTCTTGCGCTCCTGGGTATATTCACGTTCCATGTAGTCTGGGCACGCATCATGGTTTGGGTCTGCCATTATGCTGAAGGGAGAATGAGAAGAAAAAAACTGCCGAAGGTGGGAGAGTGCCGACAGTTGCGAAGGAGAGAAGCATTTACTTGAAACTTGAAATTTCTGCCCTCCTCCACTTCATGAGTCTGGTTGCTATGATCCCTGCTGACCTAGTTGTATTATTTCTCGTCGTACTTACATTAATCTTTGGTTGGTGTATAGTTTAAGTACTTAGCTATACGTAGTGTCTTTTTTGGGTGTCTTCACACGGCTACATCGACCTCTCGAATGACGTCTCTTGAAGTAGCCTAAGAAATACGATCCATCTTCCCCGGAACAGAGGAACTCATTGTTCAGTACATCTCTAGTTACATTGCTGATGCTGCCGGTGAGGCCAAGACGTCCTCCAGGTCACAAACTTGAACGACACCCTCTTCTCCCTCGGTCGAGATCGTCCAGACGATGTACAAAAGCTTATGGCTCGTCTTCGCGACGTCCTCTCTGACCAGCTGGCTGTCCGTGCTCAAAACACAAGGGAATGCGAATGCTGCTGTGCGCGAACCTATAGGGATGAGCCGCGAAGTGAAATGATCATGATGTGAACATGTTGTGTGTTGCGAACAGGGCATCTCGTGTCGACGTCAAGAAGGTTGAAAAGCAGGAGGCGAAGCTCAAGGTGTGAAGTTGTACGATTTCCTGGGTGTAGGAGGCTCATATACTCCTGGTTTGGATGGGTCAAGATCGAGAAACGAGCGTAGGGATTTGTATGAGAGGTCCAAGTTGCTTGATCAACATCGCAAGTAGGTGAGCTCTGCCCCATCCCTATAAAATGTTGATTCTGACGTTGTAAACTAGCAAAACTGCGAGGAAATATTTATGAACGTGAGGCGTCGTTTCTCCATCAATGTTCACATGGATGCCACAGACGTTAGATCAATCCCATCGAAGTCGCCGCCGCCGCCAAAAAAAAGAGCGAGGATATCTATCTCCCTTCTATCGATGTCAACTTTGCTTCCAATCGCATCCTGGATGCACATCTTCGATATGGCGAACAGTGGGATGTTCTGATTTGTTGTCCTAGATCGGGTGCAAGTCTGACCTTCGTATGTGATCGCCGCTATGGTTTGATCGGACGAGACTGTGAATGTCTTTGCGGCAGAATTACGACTCCTTTCAAATGACATCGGTCGACCAGGCATCGGAAAGTCATCCTTGCTTCGGCACGTCGCCATGCGTGAACTGCCGATACCAGCACATCACAATTATGTTTGTGGAACAAGAAGTACGTCTAGTACCATGACGTTTTCCTTTATTTATTACACCCAGATTGTCGGCAACGATACCACGGCCCTCGATTCTGTCTTGAAAGTGAAAACCGATGTCTGGTGAGACCATCTTTTAAAAGAGGAAGCACTCAACGCCAAGCTTTCTGAACTCGAGAAAGAGGGAGATGACAAGCGATTTGAAGATGCGAGGAAAGAGGGCACAATGAGGCTGGTCGAGGTACACGCCCGGTTGAGTGACATGGATGCCGAGAGTGGTCCTTCCCAGGCTGCAGCACTTCTGGCTAGTGAGTTGGCCAGGTTGACAGTAAACGGATTGACGCATGTCCTTGCTTGCAGGTCTCGATTTCACCGAAGCTGATCAGGGGAAACCGACCAGATCGTTTTTTGGAGGTTGGCGGTGGGCTACATTTTGCGCAAATGTCACATCTCAAAAATCGAATTTCAGTATGCGTCTGGCGCTTGCCCGAGCACTGTTTGTAACGGTATAGATTTCTGGCGATAATGTCGTTCGTATCTGTCGTCAACTGATGAGATGATGGTCGGCTCTGTTGTTACTTGATAGCCTTCCAACCATATCGATTTGAATGCTTTGGCATGGTTAGAAGACTATCTCCAAACATGGCCAGGAAAACTCCTCGCCGTATCACACGATCGCACCTTTTTGTGAGTTTGGCAATTATTGGTTTCCAAATTGATGTTGGTGGCAGGGATGCGGTTGCGACGGACATCATTCACCAACACTCCGCGCGTTTGGATTATTACAAAGGGTACGTGATCTAGTACTTCGGATGGAACCATGTAACCTTGACTCATTTATTTCTTCAGAAACTTTACCCAATTTTTATTCCACCAAGTCAGAACGCGATCAGAATTTACGGAAAGAATATGAAGCGCAGATGGAATACCGCAAGCACTTGCAAGCCTTTATTGACAGGTGGAGATACAACGCTAATCGAGGTACGTACCGTCTCATGTTTCCGAGTCCCAGGTTTGATAAGATGGTGAGGCTCAGCTGCGCAAGGGGAAGTAAGAATCAAAATATACCGCCGGCGTTGTTGCAATTATCGAACGTCAATTTTGGATATAGTCCGGAACACATTATTCTCAAGAACATCGATATCGCTGTTGGACTAGATTCTCGCGTTTCCGTCGTGGGTCCAAAGGGAAAGTCGACACTGCGCGTGTTCGAGAAGCGGTTGTGGCGCTGTCATTGATGAACCCGCATGTTCTTTTGCTTGACGAACCTACGAACCATCCTGATATCGAGGTCCGTCTCTAATCCGTGACTGAACGACTAACCCGAACACGCACGACAGGGTCTAGACGCACTGATGGCGGCACTGCATGCCTGGAATGGGGGCGTCGTCATCTCGCACGATGAGCGGTTTATTACTAAAATGGCACAAGGGGTGCGTCGTTCGCCATTGCTGTTCTTGTCGTTACTGATCGTGATCTAGCTTTGGGTGTGTGCGGACGCGATGGTGACCAAATTCAAGGAGACGTGCAGGTTTACAAGGTGCGAGTGTCGGTCTCCAAGGATCGTATTGATTGGGTGTGACTGATTATGATTTGATAGAGTCTTATTGTGAGCAATATCAAAACAAGGCCATGAAGGACAATGGGTATGTACGCAGGTCACACTGGGGCATTTCATGTTTCCTTGCATACTACGAACGTGGTTGCCGTATAGAAGGTCGTGCATGCTAAGGGTTGAATGTCGATTTCGATGTCATCCAAAAGAAAAGAAAAACTCGCTATTAGTTGCGTCGGATCCAGGTACTTTCGCTCAACAATTTTATGAAAAATTTGGAATTTTGATGCGACATATCCACAATAACGATAGGTTGAGTGAAGAGAATGTCGTTGTTGAATCTTGTAGCTACCAAGTCACCAGGAGGCAATGAATGGGTGCAAGCAGTGTAGGGTTGTTGGTCAATGAACTGTTTGTCGAGCGCAAGGTGCGTTTGAGAAGGTTCCAGGTTTGGCGTCGTTAGGGCTAGGGTCAGTTTTTGTCAGCTTGTCAGCAGAAGAACAAATACTCAACCGGCACCGACCTATAAGACCGTCAAGGTTTGAAATGCTACCTTGTCTTGATATTCCTATCTCTGAAGTTCGTCATGCACGTACTGACGAGAACGCTAGAAATTGAATAGCAAAGGAGGACCCTGGAGGGGGGTGGAGGGCGCTTGAGCCCACTGCCAATCATGCGTAACAGATAATAAGGTCATGGCGTGCATATGGCGGGACATGGCAGTTTCTGAGATGCAATTGACTGAGTGTTCGTTAGTGGAGTAAGAGCATCGCACTTCCGGTCAATTGACATATCAAAGGGAAGACAAATGACAAGCTGACCATGACATTGGATCGCGTGTCCGAAGCTTCAACATAACCGTCGCAACGTCAAGGAGATGGCTCCATTAGACGCCGATTCACAAAACGTATTTGAACAAGGCGAGGAGAATAATGAGACTGCAAAGACAATATATATATAATACAGACAAACGAACACACATACTGAGCAAGTCCAGACGAACATTAATCAGGGAGCACGAGCTCCACATAGATCAATATCGACATGTTAAGTTCTTGTTCCAATCCTCAGATCCGACGCCCTCCGCGACGACGAACAACCGGTGTGGATCGTACGTATTCTTGATGTCCTTGAGAGTTGAATAATGCGAGCCAAAAAAGGTCTCCTGCCAATTGATCTCGAACAGGGAGGCCTGTCGAGGGAAATAATAATTCAATTTCAATGCTCGTCGTCGAACATACGGGACGAACCTCATTGAAGTAGGCACCGTCATTTGGTGTGACATCATACATGGCCTTGATC
>JBBPLF010000890.1:0-14143 GCA_038089615.1 Aureoboletus auriporus
GAACACATGAAACACAACAAGTGTTTCAAATACCACCGGGTAGGATGCCACTCCAGGAATCACCCCCGAGACAAATGTCCAGAAGGACAAGGAAAGAGCAACAACTGGGCCCCTCCTCGCCCGCAGAGGAACCCTGCTAGGAAAGAACAGGTCAGAAAGACCAAGTTTGAAGAATACCAGGACACCTTAAAAGAAAGAGGTGTCACTGAGGAGGAACTCGTATGCACACTCGACATCCTCTATGACATTAACAAACCAGAAACCATTGCCACAACCCAGGTTGAAGAAGAAGAAATCCCAAAGAAGGATTTTTAGACAGGAGGAAAGGGTCGATGCTCTCCAATCCCGAAGTAATAGCACCAGTGTTCTTGTCTGATCCAAACAGTGAATCTATGCGAATCCCTATTTCACTGTTCGAACAAGAAAATGACCAAATCGTCGACATGTTTGCCCTCATTGACTGCGGAGCAAGCGGAGACTTCATAGATCACAATCTAGTGAAGAAAAAAGGCTACAAACAGATCCGACTAGATAAACCTAAGAAGGCACAAAATGCCGATGGATCCCTGAACATAGGAGGGATCATCCGCCACAAGGTGATCCTTACCATTCGAATCGGAGAAGTAGATGAGAAAAGGGAATTCCTCGTCATCAACTGCGGAAAAGAAAACCTAATTCTAGGCATAACTTGGCTTCGAGAAACCAACCCCTTAATAAACTGGACCACAGGAGAAGTCGCTTTACCTGACAAACTGAGAACCCCACGACACGACTCTCCAGAGGCTGTATGCCAAAGATACCTCATCCGATACCTAGAGCTGGATCCAGATGAGAAGATAGCCAAAATGTGGAGAAAAAGAATAGATAAAAGGATAGCAACCCTCAGAAAGACAACGATCGCCACTGAGCTCGCCTCCCAAGAAAAACCTAAAGAAGAAACACTCCTACCTGAATACAAGGACTTTGCCAACGTCTTTGCCGAACGAGAGGGAAATGAGCTACCACCCTCCCGACCATTTGACCATGGAATAGACCTCGACTCAACCTTTGTACCAAAAGTGGCCAAAGTATACCCCTTGAATCCCAAGGAGAAGGAAGCCTGCAAAGACTTCATAGATGAACATCTGAAATCTGGGAAGATCGTCCCATCCAAATCCCCGCAGGCATCCCCATTCTTCTTCATACCAAAGAAGGACGGATCTGTACGCCCATGCCAGGACTATCGATACCTCAACTCCCATACCATCAAAAACGCTTATCCACTTCCCCTCATCTCCGATCTCATCGACCAACTCAAAGGATCGTTTATTTTTACTAAAATGGACATCCAATGGGGATACAACAACGTCCTTATCAAACCACAGGACAGATGGAAAGCTGCGTTTATAACACCCATGGGACTGTTCGAATCAACTGTAATGTTCTTCGGCATGTGCAACTCCCCAGCAACATTCCAAGCTTTGATGAACCACACCTTCGCAGACCTCCTTGCTGAAGGATGGTTAATCATCTACATGGATGACATTCTCATCCATTCCAGTGACCCAATAGTACACCAGGAACGAACTTGCCGAGTTCTCCAAAGACTTCGAGAACACAGATTATCCCTAAAGTTGAAGAAATGCTTCTTCGACAAAACGGAGGTAGAATATCTCGGAATGATTATCAGAGCCGACCGGATCCAGATGGACCCAGTCAAGTTGAACGCCATAAACGAATGGCAACCCCCAAAATCAGTCAAAGCAGTCTGATCATTCATCGGATTCTGCAATTTTTATCGGAAATTCATATCCAATTTCTCCACCAAAGCAAAACCGCTACACGACTTAACCAGAAAAGAAGCAAAGTGGGAGTGGACGAAAGAGTGTGAAGACGCCTTCCTAGCCATCAAGCAAACCTTCACCCAAAAACCAGTCCTTCAAATGCCCAATATCACCAAACTTTTCACTGTCATGACCGACACCTCCTTAACAGCTATAGGAGCTGTCCTCATGCAAAATGACAGCAACGGAGATCTACATCCTTGCACCTATTTCTCTAAAACCCTATCACCCGCGGAACGGAACTATGATATCTACGATTGAGAACTCCTAGGAGTTATCCGTGCCCTGGAGGAATGGAAACACTACTTATAGGGGACAGGACTCCCTGTGACCGTTATCACCGACCATAAAAACCTCGCATATTTCAAGGAACCACAAAAACTCTCCAGAAGACAGGCACGATGGATGCTGTTCCTTCAAGACTTCGACCTCCATTTCTCCCCAGTACCTGGAACACAAATGGGGCCTGCCGATGCCCTGTCTCGATGGGACACAGTGGATACCTCCACTGACAACCAGGAGGTTACCCTCCTCCCCGAAGACATCTTCATCCGAACCCTCGATGCTGCCCTAATTGAGAAAATTACTGAATCTACTCCCTCGGACCCATTGGTCCTCACTGCCCTGAAAGCCCTAAACAAAGGTACCCCTCTGATCTCCAAATCATCCCCACACGACTGGGAATATACTAAGGGAATGCTACACTACAAACATCGTCTCTATATTCCGGAACCTGCACGACATGGACTTGTTCGCCTCACCCATGAAAGCAACCATGGAGGACATGGGGGGATTTTCTGCACCACCAACTTGGTGCAACACGATTATTGGTGGCCTGGCATGACCACCTTTATCCGCAAATTCGTTCAAGGTTGTGCAGTCTGCCAAGCTAATAAAATCAATACCCATCCCACTACTCCAGCGCTGACGCCCCTCCCCTCCTCCTGCACTCGCCCCTTCCAACAGATCTCGGTGGACCTCATCACTGATCTTCCCCCCTCTCTCACTTTCGATTCTATCATGGTTGTTACGATTCACCCCTATTCATTTTTCCTCTTGTCATCTTGCTTACTTCTCAACGGCGTTCCCATCGGGCGTCTTGTCATCTTGCTTACCCTTCTATGCGTTCCTATCGGACACGTGTCTTGCTGTACAGCCTGCTTGACATCATCGTTTCCTTTTTTGCCTTACTTGCTGTGTATTACTAAACATTCTTCGGAATTCCTTCGCATTCTATTGCTTAGTAATTCCCCTTTCCTTTCCCTATATAAACCCTACGATACCAACGATGTACCTCACGCTTGACCTACCTGGAATAGCATCACCTTTGTACATCGTCTTTGATCCTTCGGATCCCTTGTCTCCCTCGTAGTCCTCGTCCTACTCTGAGTGGACGCTCCCTCGAACCCTCGTACCACCAACGACAGTGTTGTCGTAGGAAGAACCCCCTTGAACCCTTGAACCATCTACGACGAACGTTCGTCCTAGACAGAACCTCTGAACCGACCAGGTCTACGTTTACCTCTACCCGAGTTAAGCGTAACAGAGAACGACCCAGGTGGCAATTAGACGGTATGCGAGAGTAGAGACTTATGGCTCTCTACAGCGTCAACGTCCATGGCATCAGGGTCAGGTGTTTTGATTTGAGTTCTGGGGGATGAAGGGGTATAGGTCTGAGTGGTGACTTTGCTACGATGTTGCTGGGTGAAGGCTTTGGCAATGTCTCGTCTGGTTTGGACTTCTTGTGCCCATTTGTACCAGTCATCAATGGTCTTGGTATCTTTGCTTGATTCGCTGATCTTTTCAGGCATGAAGATGGGAAGTCCTGCTCCAAAGAACGATCTTAAGACGCTGTCTTCAGTAATTCTGGAGACAATAACATTGTTCTGGAAGTTGGCAATATACTCAGAGAGATTGCCATTTTCAGGCATGTGGTAGGTGGTGAGCCAGGTGATGGCTTTCTTGGCAGTGTCCTTTCTTTCAAATGCTGTTTTAAACACAGCTCGAAAGTTGGTGAAGGTTCCTAAGTCTGGTGATGTTGCATTCAATGCTTTCTGGTGATAGGTGGCTACCCAAGTAACAGCAGTTCCTTTCGTCATATCGGATGGGGTGAAGGCAACATGTTTGGCTTCAGAGTTGTACACTTTGTCATTGACCATGAGATAAAAGACTACAGTGTTGAGCCAGATCATGGCTTTGGCTGGATTTCCACTGAAGGATTCAGGGGTTCCGATGTGAAGTTCAGTAGGTTTAGTGGCAGGAGTAGCATTGGACATGGTTGGAGTTACAGGTGACAAGGATGGAGGTAGTGTGAAGAGGTTGGTATGAGGGGCGACTGGGGTTGGTGACGGCAGTATGGGTATTCATGGGATGTTCAGGGTAGCAGACAATGTGTGAGCTAGGTCAAGGTCTTCCCTTCATTCTTCTTCAGTAAGAAGAGTGGTGTCAAGGTCAAGTTCTTCCTCAAGGTCAGTGAGGGAGGGATCAAGTTCGGGCTCAGAAGTAGGTTCTTGAGCTGGGGTTCAATGGTGACCCCAATGAGGGTCAGTCAAGGGATGGTGGTGGGAAATGGTGATAAAAGGCTTACGACAATGGTAGCCTGTTTAGAGCACGATTGACCTTTTGTTACACTCAACTCGGGTAGAGGTGAACTTAGACCTGGTTAGTTCAAAGGTTCTGTCTGGGACGAATGTTCGTTGTAGATGGTTCAAGGGGTCAAGGGTTCTTCCGATGATAAGACAATCGTCGGTGGTTTCAAGGAGTTCAAGGGAGCATCCACTCAGAGTAGGACAAAGACTTCAAAGGAGACAAGGGATCCAAAGGATCAAAGACGATGTACAAGATATGATGCTATTCCAGGTAGGTCAAGCATGAGGTACATTGTTGGTATCGTAGGGTTTACATAGGGAAGGGAAAGAAGGAATTACTAAGCAATAGAATGCAAAGGAATTCCTAAGAATGTTTAGTAATACACAGCAAGTAAGACGGAAGGGGAAATGATGATGTCAAGTGGGCTGTACGGCAAGACATGTGTCCGATAGGAGTGCATGGAAAGGTAATCAAGATGACAAAGGCGTCTGATAAGAACGTTTGGAGAAGTAAGCGAGGTGATGAGAGAGGAAAATGAATAGGGGTGAATCGTAACAGCTATGCTGCTGCACACTGCATAAGGCGGGGTGCACAGTAAGGCTATGTGAGATGAATAAGGGGACATGAGTCATTACATAAGGAGAGTGATGATGAAAAGAGGTTGGTCCATTATATAAGGAAATGTGGTTCCGAGGGATTCTGAAGAAATTCCTGTGGTTCCAGTTGAAGACAAAAAGGTTAGACAGTGAGATATAATAGAACGTGGTTCCAAAGGATTCCAAAGGAATTCCTGTGGTTCCAGCTGAAGATGAAAGGGTGAGACAGCAAGATAATATGGAGCGTGGTTCTGGTGGGTTCCAGTTCAGAACCAGGGGAACTAACTGGTAAAAGAAGAGGAGTGTCTTGAAAAGACATGAGAAGAAATAATGAGTCCATAGACATAGGAAAAAGATGGGTTGTAAGGGAAAACCGTAGCACTCGCAAGTTCCTCTAACCATGATGCAGTTGTGTGAAATAAGCGAGGAGGGGGTTTGCTGGGTCATGATTTGTAGTGCCAGGGACAATTGCTGTACTTCCTGTTACAGAAGTATTGGTGTTCGAAGGGGTGAGTCAGTGGAAGGTCATTGTGGTAGAGGAAGAAGAACTTGTAGAAGGGGAAACCAGGTTGAAATTCAAAGTTTCTCTTATGGAGCATTTACTGGGGAAAGTTTTTTGGGTGAGAGGATTTATATTTGTTTAGGAGGGTTTGTGCATGTTTGAGATCTCCCTCTGGTTCCCAAGTGTTTTTTGCTGCAGAGTATTCTTTCCAGGATATGAGGTATTGCATTCATCCTTGTGTTCCTCTGTGTAAGTGGATGGTGTCTATTTTGCATTCTTCTTCTCCACCGATCAACTTGGGTGGTGGATCCAAGAAGTTGGGGCTGTGCTCCACAGTTTCTCAATAAGGGGATAGGAGAGAGGCATGGAAGACATCATGTATCTTCCATGTCAGTGGTAGTTTAAGGCAATATGATACAGGGAAGATGACCTGTGTGATTTCAAATGGTCCTTCTTGTTTTGGGGGATAGCTTCTTTGATAGGTACCACAGTTGAAGATTTCTTCTTTCCAGCCATACTTTGTCTCCAACTTACCAGGGGTGGAACTTAGATGAAGTTTGTTCCTTCATGATCTGTTGGGTCTTTTCGTGTGTAGCAAGGGCTTTCCATCAGGCTTCCTCTAGTTTGGACAGCCATGTTTCTAGGGCAGGGAGGAAGGTCTTTCCGATTGGAGGATAGGAACAAGGTTCATATTCCAAAATAAGGGAGAAGGGGGATTTCAAGGTGGAGGAGTGTATGGCAGAGTTGTGGGAGAATTCCATCATGGGGAGTAGTTCTGCCCATTGTTCTGGGTGTCCATCACAGAATATCTGTAGGTAGGTCTCGAGTTCCTGATTTACTTGTTCAGTTTCTCCATCAGTTTGGGAATGGTATACTGAGGAGAGTTTTAGGTCGTATTTTAGGAGTCTGGAAAGTTCTCGGGAAAAGGCAGATGCAAACTGTGGTCCTCTGTCAGAGACACAGTAGTCATGTAGGCCATAGTGTCAGAATATGTTTGTGAAGAAGAGTTGGGCTACTCCAGCAGTGTTGATGGTTTTATGGCAAGGTATGAGAATTACCCCTTTTGTAAGGCCATGGTCGACCACAACCATAGTGGAATCAAAAGTGTTGGAAGGAGGTAGGTTGGTGATGAGGTCAACTGATACTTGTTGGAAGGGACAAATGCAGGAGGATGGGAGTGGTGTTAATGATGAAATGGTGGGGTGTGTGTTTACTTCGTTGGCTTGGCAGGTCACACACCCCTGGACGTATTTTCGAATGAAGGTGGTCATTCCTGGCCACCAGTAGTTACGTTGCATTAGGTTTGTTGTGCGGATGATCCCACCATGTCCTCCATGGTCACTTTGTGGATGAGGCAGATTAGTCCTTGTCGTGCTGGTTCTGGGACGTAGAGTCAGTGCTTATAGTATAGCATTCCCTCATTATACTCCCAGTCCTGGGGTTTAGATTTGGTGATTAGGGAGGTTCTGTCATTTAGGGCTTTAAGGGCATTGACAACCATGGGATCAGATGGGGTTGATTTGGCAATTTTCTCGACTAGGACAAAGTCGAGAGTGCAGACAAAGATATCTTCGGATAGGAGGGTAACTTCTTGGTTATCCTGGGAAGTATCCATGGTGTCTTGTCAAGACAGTGTGTCTGTGGGTCCCATCTGTGTTCCAGGTACTGGAGAGAAGGAGAGGTTGAAGTCCTGGAGGAATAGCATCCATTGTGCCTGTCTTCTGGATAGTTTTTGTGGTTCCTTAAAGTAGGCGAGGTTCTTGTGGTCGGTAATGACTGTTACAGGGAGTCCTGTTCCCTGTAGATAATGTTTTCATTCTTCTAAAGTGTGGATTACTCCGAGGAGTTCCCGGTCATAGATGTCGTAGTTTTGTTTGGCAGGGGAAAGGGTTTTTGAGAGATAAGCACAAGGATGTAGGTCTCGATTGCTGTCTACTTGCATGAGGACAGCTCCTATGGTCATTAAGGAGGCATTTGTCATGATCATAAAGGGTTTTGTGACATTGGGCATTTGAAGGACTGGTTGTTGAGTGAAGGTTTGTTTAATGGCTAGAAAGGCGTCATCGCATTCCTGGGTCCATTCCTACTTGGCTCCTTTCTTGGTTAAGTTGTGCAAAGGTTTTGCCTTAGTAGAGAAGTTTGAGATGAACCTTCTGTAGAAGTTGCAGAATCTGATGAATGATCGAACTGCTTTTATCGATTGGGGGGGTTGCCATTCATGGATGGCCTTTAGTTTTATTGGATCCATCTGGATCCAGTCTGCTCAGATGATCATTCTGAGGTATTCTACTTCGTCTTTGTCAAAGAAACACTTTTTCAGTTTCAACAATAAATGATGTTCTCTGAGCCATTGGAGAACTCAACGTGTTCATTCTTGGTGTATGGTGGGGTTGTTGGAATGGATGAGGATATCATCCATGTATATGATTAACCATCCTTCTGCTATAAGGTCGGTGAATGTATGGTCCATCAGGGCTTGGAATGTTGCTGGAGAGTTGCACATGCTGAAGAATATCACAATTGGTTCAAAGAGTCCCATGGGGGTTATAAATGCTGCCTTTCATCTGTCCTGCGGTTTGATGAGGACATTGTTGTATCCCCAACAGATATCTATTTTGGTGAAGATGAATGATGTTACAGTTTTCCCTTATGACCCATCTTTTCCCTATGTCTATGAACTTATCACTTCTCCTCATGTCTTTGCAAGACACTTATCTTTTTTTCCTAGTTAGTTTTCCTGGTTCCAAACCAGAATCCATCGGAACTACAGTTGCACCTTTCGACTTTGACCGGAACCACAGGGATTCCTTTGGAACCCTTTGGAACCACATTTCACTTTATTTCACTGTCTAATCCTTTCGCCTTCCACCAGAACCACAGGGATTCCTTCAGAACCCTTCGGAACCACATTTCCTTACATAACGGACCAATTCCTTCTCGTCATCATTCTCCTTATGTGATGACTCGTGTTCCCTTATCAATCCCCACATAACCATGATACTGTGCACCCCACCTTATGCAGCATGCAGCAACATAGCCCATACTGCACACAGGATCATGCAGTATCACAACTTGTATAAGTAGCTACTTGATTTAACCTGTATTCCTCAGCTAGTTCTACGCAATCCAGCATTGTTACTTAGCACATCCACAAGCCCCAAGTGTGTGCATTGGGTAGTGAGACACCCTATTGCTTTGCTTTGCCCACAACAAGTCTCTGAACTACTTCGAGTGTTCGCTATGCTATGTTCCAACGCCCAGTGTTAACAAATGATCCTTTAAGCTGGTCAATGAGATCTGAGATGAGTGGGAGTGGGTAGGCGTTTTTGGTAGTCTTGGAAAGGTCATACAGATCCATTCTTCTTTGGTACAAAGAAGAAGGGGGATGCTTGTGGGGATTTGGACAGAACTATTTTCCCAGATTTTAGATGTTCATCAATAAAATCTTTGCAAGCTTCCTTTTCCTTAGGATTCAGGGGGTATACCTTGGCTACCTTAGGTACAAATGTTTGGTCAAGTTCAATGCCATGGTCAAATGATCGAGAGGGTGGTAGTTCATCCGTTTCTCATTCTGTGAAGACGTCAGCGAAGTCTTTGTATTCAGGGGGAAGTGGTTCTTCTTTGTGGGGCTCTTGGACTGTGAGTTTAGTGGTGAGCATGGTTTTTCTGATGAGAGTTTTTATCCTTTTACTGATTATCTTTTTCCACAGTTTGGCTATCTTTTCATCCGGATCCAGTTCTAGGTATTGGATGAGATATCTTTGGTAGACAGTTTCGAGGAAGTCATATTGTGGGGTTCTGGGTTTGTCTGGAAGGGTCACTTCTCCAGTTGTCCAGTTTATCACAGGATTGGCTTCTCGGAGCCATGTTATTCCAAGGATCAGGTTTTCCTTTCCACAATTGATGACAAGGAAATCTCTTTCCTCATTCACTTCTCCAATCCAAATTGTAAGGGTGACTTTGTGGTGGATTATCCCTCCAGTGTCTGGGGATCTGTCTGTGTTACAGTGAGCAACAAAACCGATGTAATGTTTGCATCACTTTGATTGATGAGTGAATAACAGAACACGAACTGATGCTAGACCCATAAACCTGGATATCATTAGAAAGCCCTGATCCAGGGCTTTCCAACAATATATACATTGCTTAGGTAATTCTAATTTTATCAGGAATAATTCGACAATAAACAAGGGTACTCATTGCATCAGTTTTGTTGCTGATATCAAGGGTATATAAATCAATATGAGGTATATCCTCCCTTTGCCTTGATGACCTCTTTGATCCTTCTAGGCATGCTTTCAATCAACTGCTGGCACTGGACAACCTCAATTTTATCCCACTCCACCTGTACACACTCCCAAAGCTCCAATATCCCTTTGGATGGTTCAGGATACTCTGCTAGCCTTCTTTTAAGAGTAAACCAAAGATGTTCAATGGGATTAAGGTCTGGAGACTAAGGAAGCCACACCATGACCTCAAACCCATTGTCTTTAAACCACTTCTTGGCCTTCTTGCTAGTATGCTTGGAGTCATTATCCTGCTGAAAGATAATGTCCTCTTGAGACTTGTCATAAAATCCAAGGGTTTGTTGAAGCTCATCCTCCAAGATCTGCACATAAAGTTCAGCATCCATCTTACCCTCAATTTTGCATGCAAACCCAACCTCTTCCCAGGTCATACAGCTCCACATCATAACAGATCCCCCTTCAAACTTGACTGTCTCTTTCACCAGCCTATCACTTAAGCCTTCTCCTGCCTTTTTCCATGCCCACTTTCTACCATCTGACCCAATGCGGTTGATTTTTGTCTCATCTGACCAAATTACATGCTTCCAATCCTCTATAGTCCAGTGCTCATGGCTCAGAGCAAAATCTAGACACTCCCTCCTATGACGCTTGGAAAGAAGAGGGCATTTTTGCTTCGCCACAGCCTTCATACCAGCCTTCTTGAGATGACGACAAATGGTCTGGGGAGAGATGGTGTTATTCTTGACATCCTGAAGTGTCCTGGTAACCTGGACAGCATTTTCAGCCTTTCCAGTCCCAATAAGACGAATGGCATGGCACATGTCAGTAGGAGTGATGATGGATGGATGTCCACCACAGGACTTAGCAAGGTCAGGACAATGTTTGGAGTGTAGCCTGCTGATAGTAGACTGATTTAGACCAGTAGAGTGGGCAATTTTATAAGTTGAATGACCCAATTCGAAGAGAGAGATGATATGAGCAGTTTGGTCAATGGAGAGAGATTTCATGGTGGTGGAAGTGAAAAAAGCGATGGTGTTTTGATGTGTTTACATCATGTTGAACTTATAATATATCACATGACCCATTGCTTATGTAATTTCTGGTGTCAACATGTAGTTTTAATATTTTAAAGTGTCAGCAACAAAACTGATGCAATGAGTAACCTTGTTTAATTTCAAATTAGTCCCTGATAAAGTTGAAATTAATTACCTAAGCAATGTATATATATTTGGAACACCTTGATCGGGGCTTTCTAACAATATTCAGGTTTATGGGTCTAGCATTAGTTGGTGTTCTGTTATTCACTCATCAATCAAAGTGATGCAAACATTGCATCGGTTTTGTTGCTCACTGTACATGCTTGAAAAGTGAGTTTTATTAAATTCACCCTATTTTGTGTTCCTTTTCCAAAGCACCCACTTTTTGTTATAAATGCAAATGTTGGACATGTGGACTGTTATTTCGCAGATTTGGTCATGTGTTTAATGTTCTGGATTGCTCACAATACAAATTATTTTTCTAGTATGGCCCAAACAGACAGTTGCTTATTTACTTTTGTCAAACTGTCCTGTGTTCACCAACTACATTGGATGTTCAACCCATTCCAAAATGACTACTGCTTTGTCATTTTTGAACTTTGCTAATGCCCCAAATTTATTTTCTAGCTATCTCCAGCCATCCAATTTTTGACATGACTAAATGCTTGATGATAAATAGCAGCTGGGCCTACTGTTATAATACTTGGCACCGACTTCTGTGATCCATTGAATGGCCACTGATTTCCTTAATGCACTGGGTAGCTACTCCCTCTCAAGATCTCCCAACCTGTGAAATTTTTGACACTACTAACTACCCAATGATAAATAGCAACTGGGCCTACCATTAGATTTCTCAACCCTATATAGTACTAATTGTGTGATGATTAATAGTGGCTGGGTGTACTGTTATAAAACTTGGCACTGATTTTCAGCATTCACTGATGTGTTCATGTTTAGCTACTTAGTTCACACTGATCAACATCAAGCTTATTCATCAAGTTTGGGTTTGTATACAGAATTGACCACTGTTAGAATTATAGAAATGGACATAACTCCAGTGAAGTTCAAAGCGAAGTCTCAGTGGGACTTGGCTTCAGCATATATGCTATGCTCTTACTGAACCTGGGGGTCCCGAATTTGTTTGGAGGTAGGTCAGAGGTTGGAGGTCACAAGAACTGCTGGGGTTCAAGTGTAATGGAGGATGAGACAAAGAGGGAGGTCGGATGGAGACTGGGAGGTCAGAGCGAGGAGAAGAGGTAGTTCAATTCAATATTTGACTGGAGTTACAACTATAGTACAGAGGAAATTTATATATGGAGGACAGAGGTGTTTCAGGATGAACAACAGGGATGGAGATGTAAGTAGGGTATCTGATGGAGATGGAAGTAAGTAGTTGTTAGAACTGTAGGAACGGACATAACTCCGGCGATGTCCAAAGTGGAGTCTCAGTGGGACTTGGCTTCAGCGTATGTGCTGCACCCTTACTGAACCCAGGGGTCCCAAATTTGCTCAGAGGTCGGAGGTCGGAGGTCACGAGAACCACCGGGATTCAAGTGTAATGGAGGATGAGAAGAAGAGGGAGGTCAGACAGAGACCGAGAGGTCGGACGGAGACCAAGAGGTCGGACGGAGACCGAGAGGTCGGAGCAAGGAGAGGAAGGTGGGTATTCAATTTGAGGTTCAATTTGATATTTGACTGAAGCTACAACTACAGTACAGAGGAACTTATATACAGAGGGCGGAAGGTGTTTCAGGGTAAATGACGGGGATGGAGATGTAAGTAGGGAATCCGACGGAGACAGAAGTAAGTAGTGACCGACGGAGACGGAGATGTAAGTAATGACAGACGGGGATGGAACAAATGTCAGAAGTGACAGAATGTGACGAGGCAAGAATATAAGGTACAATAAGGAAGTCCGGGGAACTGAGATACCTAAGTGCGCAAGATTGCACCGGAGTTGTGCCATGGTGACTGGAGTTGGACTTGGAGAAAATCCGGGATATGACAGTATCCCCCTCTTAGGCCTGAACCCTTGAAGGCCATCAGGCAAAGATGGGGTCCGAAATCAGAAGGCGTGTCCAGTCAGGAATTGTGGGGTTTGGGCTTGTCTGGGTAGCAAGTGTGATAGTCTTGGACGAGTTCGGAAGCACATCTGAGCTCCATAGTGAGTAGCCAAGATGACTCTTCGTCAGTACCCTCATAGCCAGACCAACTCATGAGGTAAAGCAATTTGCAAGTCTTGCGTCGACGGTCAATCTTGGAGTCGAGAATCTTGGAGATCTCATACTCCGGTTCGCCGTCTACCTCGACTGCTGGAGGTGGAGGTTGAGTCTGGTTGGGAATGGTGTTAAGTACAGAGGGTTCGAGTTGAGAGATGTGGAAGACGGGGTGAACGGACTTCATGGAGTCGGGGAGACGGAGTATGAAGGAGTGGGTACCGGCTTGAGTGATGATGTCGTACGGACCCAAATTTTTCTTGGAGAGCTTCTTAAAGGGTCGCGTAGAGCGGAAGTACTTGGCTTTGACGAGACCTGGTCGCCGACTTTGAAGTCCGGTGCTGGAGTCCATCTAGCATCCACAGGGCCTTGGTATCACTCTTGCGCATGAGCCATCTCTTCACGGAGGAACTGGTGGAGGGAGTTGAGGTCGACAGAGTATTTGCGTGCACGAGTGGAGGAGAGATCTCGTTCGGGGTGGACCATAAGGTTTGGGTGGTACCCTTTGTTGGCGAAGAATGGAGATACTCTGGTGGTAGCGCTCGGAGCATTGTTGTACGAAAACTCCGCGAGGGGCAGGAGCTCAGACCAATTGTCTTGTTGGTAGTTGCAATAGATCCGGAGGTACTGCTCGAGGGTCTGATTCATTCGCTCGGTTTGGCCATCTCCTTCCGGGTGGTATCCGGAGGTGAAGTGTAGACAGATGTTGAGGGCCTTGCCTAGAGAATGAAAGAAGTGCAAGACAAACTTGGAGCCTCGATCGGAGGTGATGTGGGATGGAACTCCGTGCTTGGAAAACACGTGGAGGAGGAACAGCTTTGCTAACTCCGGAGATGTGATCGTGTCGTGGGTAGGGATGAAGATGCATTGTTTGGAAAGGCGATTGACAATGACGAGTATGGAGGTATATCCGGAGAACGGAGGGAGCTGTTCGATAAAGTCCATGCAGATGGAGTTCCAGGGTTTTTTGGGGATGGGGAGTTGTTTCAGGAGTCCGTAAGGCTTGTGTCTAGGAACTTTGGCACGGGCGCAGGAGGTGCAGGACGAGACATAGTCCTTCACAAATGTTTTAATTCCTGGCCAGGTGTATTCGTGTCTTATGAGTTCCAAAGTCCGGTTTTGACCGAAATGTC
>JBBPLF010000891.1:0-14140 GCA_038089615.1 Aureoboletus auriporus
CCCAGCCTAGTATAAGTAGTCTACTCTCTTCACTGGCATTTCCCCAGCCAGTTCTACGCACTTGGATGTACTTCTCTCCTCTAGTACTTTCCTATGCAATGTCTGGTCTCCTGAAGTACTTGTGTGTAACAATGCTTTGAGGCTCTCATCACAGAAGCACTAGAGAGAGCAGATATATCCTCAGCATTATTTGTTCACAAGATTCGCTTGCACGATCTCACGACAGCAAATCAACAAATCTAACAGTGGATGGTTGCCTGGTCGCACAAAATGGTACGTAACGGTTTGTCGCACATCGACTCGCGCTAACAAAAGCCCAGAATGAACTCAGGGCAGCGATGGTGGAGGCCCGCACATTGCAGGCGGTACCGCTGCTACCTCTTGACATTGCGGCTGCGATCAAGGAGGCCAGCGGGTACACAACATGCTGGGAAGCCGCTATGGAGGCGAGAATTGAGGCAGAGCAAAAGGAGGTAGAGGCGAAACAGAGGGCTGAGGAGGAGGAGAAGACACAGACCAAGGCGAAGGCACGGACGAAGCTGTCGGTGGTGATCATTTCACGATGCAACAAGACAGCGATGGAGGAGGAGGAGGAGGAGGAGGAGGATGATGAAAACATGGTGGGTGAGGATGAGGGCATGAACCTTCTGACAATGGATTCACTGGTAACATCTAGCAGATTCACTGGGTCGAAAGTAAGGCTTAACACACACTGCTTTCTACCGTAATAACTGACGTGTTGATAGTGAGCACGCAGACTCTGTTAGTGACAAGGAAGAAGGAGACCCCCACAAGGAGGTTTTACATAAGACGAAGTGTGCCCAGTGCGTCAAATTCCAATCCATCTGCTCAGGACCATGCATTGGAGCATGCAAGGTGTGCCGACTGATGAGGCAATGGTGTGCATATTTGCACCCTAAACGCACATCCAAGATGGTAGAAGCCATGCCAAGTGCGTCTCGTGCACTACTAGGTGAGTGGCAGAAACCTGCCACTATCAACGCTAACGCCGAACATAGAGTGAACATCGCAAGGTGCTAAGCGACGGCATCTCGAGGCCGACCTCAAGCTCACCAACAGCAAGGTTGAGATGACCCCCAAGAAGGCGAAGGGGAAGCGCAAGGCCAAGGATCGGGTCCACGAGCTCAAGGCGAAGGCATGTGTGATCCAAGCGAACCTTCTGAAGGTGGAGAGGGAGGTCGATGTGCTGGTGAAGGAGTTGGACAAGCTCAAGTAGATAGTTGCTGTCTGTACTGTAGTTTGTCTTCCTTTTTTATCCTTGTAAAAAAATCACATATGTTGTTTGAATCCGCAAGTGTCCAATGAATCCACTTGAATCCACAAATGCAAATGCATCGCCGGTGTCTGAGAAAAAGGCAAAAGACAGTAAGCAAAAATGAAATCATAATAAAGAGATTGATAGTTTAGCCTCGTTACCCTAACACTTTGTACGTGGTCCGCATTAAAACCCTGTTTGATGTAGAAAGTAAGAATGGTGTGCAGTGTCCATTGCGCAAGGAAATTGCATGTTAAATAATGATGTAGGACACCTGTGTCATAGCAAAAGTGACAGTGTTATATTTTGTGCGTAAATGCGAGAATAAAATATGATAATGAAGCACTTTTGTTGTGATTGTTTATCAGATTTTTCTGTTGTTTTGTTTCTTTTTGATGAGAGAGAGAGAGAGAGAGAGAGATGTAAGTATGTTTGATGGTTTTGTTGTTTTTCTGATCATAATGTGGTGCTGGACGAAACCTGGGGTGAAACAGATAACCGCTGGACTAATTCCAGGATGAAAGCGAGCGCCAGATGAAATCCAGGATAAAACAGATACATATCGGGTTTGGGTATATGATGATAGGAAAGAGATTTCAGGCATCTTGATCAGTTAGACCAGGATCGCCTTCATAATCCTCCGAATCACCTTCTATTCCTACCAGATTATCCAGTTCTTCTTCGTCTAAACCGGTAAGATCTGAAACGGAAAGTGAGGTATGAGAACGTGGATGATAGGGAATTAAACAGAAAGCCGCATAATGTAGCTGTGAGACAGACCCATCCAACTCTGCCAAGATATAAGACCTGCCAATTGTCTGGCGAAGGACTACCATAGGACCCATGTACCTTGGTTTCATCTTCTGGTTCAGCTCTTTTTCGACTCACGAATTGCGCACGAGTACCAGGGTACCAGGCTTGAAGTCATAATCCTTGATGTGGTTCTTGAATGACACTTTGAAATGCTTTATGGATTCATAATGCACTTTGAGGATAGTTTCGCATATTTGTGCAAGGCCCTCATAACGCTTCTGAAAACGCTTTGCACGCCATGCTATAAGTCCTGAGGTTGTTAGTGGTTGATCATCGAAAAGAGGGACAAGATAAGTCATTTCGGATAGGTCAAAAGGAAAAAGAGGTTCAATGCCATGTACCATGAAGTATGACGAGAACCCAACAGATTTGATAATTGTTACTCTTTCCACCCAAAAGACAGAATGAGCTGCGCGAGGCCAATGCGATTCCTCCCCCTGGGTAGTTTTGATGATGGCCTCCCAGACATGAAGATGATGTTGTTTGACCACACTATTCACCTGTGAATTGTAGGGGGAGATGTGGATATGGCGGATATGATAACGCGCAGAGAGGATGTCGAGTGTCTGCACGAAAGCTGGCGCATTGTCGGTAACGATTTTGGATAGAGGTCCCCAACAACAGAGGATGTCCTCATAGATAAAATTGGCCAAGGTGGTGGCATTCTTGGAATGAACTGTTACGGTTTTCCCTTATAACCCCTCTTTTCCCTATGTTTATGGACTCATCATTTCTTCCCATGCCTTCGCAAGGCACTTATCTTCACCTCCTTATTAGGATCTTCCATCTTCTCACTTCACTTGTTGAGTCACGCTTTACTTTTCCTTACATAACGGACCAAACCTCTTCTTGTCATCATTCTCCTTATATGATGACTCGTGTTCCCTTACTCATCTAACCACAGCCCATACTGTGCACATAGCCTTATGCAGTACACAGTTTCATAGCCCTTACTGCACACATAGGTTTACGCAGTATCATGCATCGTATAAGTAGCTACCAGACTTCGCCTGTATTCCCTAGCTAGTTCTACGCAATCCAGCATTGTTACTTAGCACCTCCACAAGCCCCAAATGTGCGCATTGGGTAGTGAGACACTTCTTCTCTTTGCTTCACCCACAACAAGTCTCCGAACTACTTTGAGTGTTTGCTGTGCTACGTTCCGATGCCCAGCGTTAACAAAAGAACTAGCTCTTCAACCTCATCTCTGTCTCCTGACAAAAAGATATGCCCACCATTTCCAGACAAGGATCTCGACGAGGATGGACCATACGTCCCCCTTCTGATTTATCAGACGACACTCCTACACAGTCTGCACTCTTCACACTCCCAGCACCAACCCCCACCGAGGACTGGAGAGTCCAAGAAGCACCACCAATCCATAGACAACCGCCACCCCCACCACCTGAAGAACCTCACTCCAACATAGAAATGTCAGACCATGGAAGCAAAGACATTGAACTCAAAGCCGGACTCCCAGCCGATTTCTCTGGAGATCCGAAGGATGCTATACGTTGGAAGATGGCCATGACAGCCTACTTCAATATGAATCAAAAGTTCTACAACGAGAATGCCAAGGTCTTAACTGCCCTCGCAAAGATGAGCAAGGGTTGAGGAAGTGCCTTCTCTGAATCTATCTATATGCAGCTCACCAACAACACAATAAAAGATCTTACCTTTGCCAAGCTCATGGAATTATTCGAGAAAACCTTCTTCCCCTTCAACTACAAGAACCAAGCCAGGGACCAGTTGGACCAGTTAGTGCAAATAGGGAAGAGCGATGCTGGATACACCAACTACATCACTGCCTTCCAGGCCGTGGAGGTCATAGCGGGAATAGACAATGAACTAACCAAGATAAACTACCTCATGAAAGGACTGGACCCTGACATTTCCACAAAGATTCTCTCCATCAACCCTATCCCTGACAAACTCTTGGAATGGCTCTGACTTGCTGGAGTATTCCATGCTCAGAACAAAAGGATTGAGGATCTGCGAAAAGGACGAAAGGTGGACTTCCAGAGCAAAGGAAGACCTACCAGAGACCCTAATGCAATGGACATTGACGCAGTCTGCATCAACTACACTTGGCTTTCTCTGGTAGAAAGGGCAGAACACATGAAAAACAACAAGTGTTTCATATGCTACCAGGTAGGATGCCACTCCAAGAAGCATCCCTGAGACAAATGTCCTGAGGGACAAGGAAAGAGCAACAATTGGGCCCCTCCTCACCCACAGAGGAACCCCGTTAGAAAGGAACAGGTCAGAAAGACCAAGTTCGAAGAATATCAGGACACCTTAAAAGAAAGGGGTGTCACTGAGGAGGAACTCGTATGCACACTCGACATCCTCTATGACCTCAACAAGCCGGAAACCATTGCCATAACCCGGATTGAAGAAGAAGAAATCCCAAAGAAGGATTTTTAGACAGGAGGTGTTACGCTCAACTCAGGTAAAGGTGAACGCAGACCTGGTTGGTTCAAGGGTTCTGTCTACAACGGACGTTCATCGTAGATGGTTCAAGGGTTCAAGGGGTTCTTCCAACAACAAAATGATCGTCGGAAGTTTCAAGGGTTCAAGGGTTCTTCGGACGACAAGACAATCGTCGGTGGTTTCAAGGGTTTTGAGGGAGCATCCACTCAGAGTAGGACGAGGACTTCAAAGGAGACAAGGCATCCGAAGGATCAGAGATGATGTACAAGGGATGATGCTATTCCAGGTAGGTCAAGCATGAGGTACATTGTTGGTATTGTAGGGTTTATATAGGAAAGGGAAAAGGAATTACTAAGCAATAGAATGCGAAGGAATTCCTAGGAATGTTTAGTAATACACAGCAAGTAAGACAGAAGAGGAAATGATGATGTCAAGCGGGCTGTACAGTAAGACATGTGTCCAATGGGGGCATATAGAAAGATAAGCAAGATGACAAGTCATCCAATAAGAATGCTCGGAAGAAGTAAGCAAGGATGATGAAAGGAAAAATGAATAGGGGTGAATCGTAACATTACCCCCCGAGTACATTCGAAGCTGCGAAGAGAATAATAAAGAGAGGGTTTTTAAAAGTCGTAGTCCGCACCCAGAGAACCCGTAACGTTGACAACAGCAGTATCGTCCCAGACATCATCGCCATGGTCTTCGTCGGCAAAAGAGTCGGCGATGGAAGGAGATTGGGAACATTGATGAGATTGGATGAGAGGACAATCTGAATATTGTCGAGTACACCTCCAAGTACAACAATGGCGGTGAGGAGCGGAGGGGTCGGTGGAGATTCTTCATGGGATGTAGAAGTCCAGAGGGGGAATTGGAAGAGGGTTGGTAGAGGAAGTACTGGTCGTGGAAGAGAGTGAATTCGGTGGGGAACGATGACGCCAAGGACATTGAGAGGCAACATGGCCTGGTTGGATGATGCGGCAGTGGCGACAATGGTAGTCGGGACAGTTAGCCATGAAATGTCTTCTCATTGACAATGAAAACAGCAATTGGTAGGGTTCGAAGGGGGTTGTCATCCTTCTGCTTCGTGCCATGCAGTGAACATTGAGAAGCCAGGGGAAAGGAGGCGGTGAGCGACCATGATAGCAGTTCGTTCTGCTTGTTGTTCTTTGATGGAAAATTTGGCGGATGACGCTGAGGGTGTGGATGGAACAGGAGAGGGAGGAGGAAAGACAGGAATCGGGGTGCCGGTCCGTTGTTCTTGCCAGGCTAATACTTCACCAAGTTGGCAGTGGTAACGATCGATGTCTGAGATTGCTAGCGGCATCTGTAGTTGATAAAGAGCGGAGAGGAGATTGCCTTCAGTTTGGGTTTGGATTTGTCGGATGCTGATGCGGGAAGCAATACTTTCATTGGAAGATGTGAGAGAGAGGAGGTTGGCAAGACGTTGGTTTTGGAGAAAAGCACGATGAAGGTTCCACAGTGGGGATTCCATGTCAAAATGGCTTCTGAAGTAGATGGTCATCCAGGGATTGGTGATTTGTCATGCCATTAAGTCGAGGGCAGCAGCGGTGGGGACGTCTTGAGTGCGGAAGGCGGAGAGAGGAAGGTCAACAGATTGGACTGGTTCATCAGTGGATACAGGGGGAGTTTCTGTGGTGGTAGGTCCCCAAGAGTCAGTAGTCCAGGGTTCGAGGGGTGCAGGTGACGAAGGACGAGAAGAAAGTCTATCAGATAATGGTATAGTAATAGAAGAAACGGAAACAGAGGGAGTTGGGGTAGTAGAACGGGGAGAGTAGGTGAGAGGCATGATGGATCACGATTCGTAGTGCCAAGGGCAGTTGTTGTGTTTGCAAAAGTATTGATGTTCAAAAGGGTGAGATGGTAGAAGATCGTTGCGGAAGAGAAAGAAGAACTTGTAGAAGGGGAGTTCGGGTTGGAATTCAAAGTTTTGTTTATGAAGCATTTTTCAAGAAGGCAGAAGGGTGACGGTTTTTATAGTCAAGGAGAGCGGACTTTGCATGTTTCAAGTCGCACTCAGGGACCCATGAGTCATCTTCGGCTATGTACCCTTTCCATCAGATCAGGAAGGACTGACGGGACAGAGTTCCTTGGTGGCATAGAATCTTCTCGATTTCGTATTCTTCTTCTCCAGCGATAAGGTCAGGTGGTGGTGTGGGGAAGTTTGGGCCATGTACATCATTTTCGCAATAGGGCAATAAAAGGGAGGCATGGAACACGGGGCGGATTTTCCATGTTTGGGGTAAGTGGAGTTGGTAAGTGATTGGGGAGAGAACCTTGACAATGGTAAAAGGTCCTTCTCGTTTTGGTGCGAACTTCGGGTTGGCAATAGATTGCTTGAGGTTCTGTGCCTCGAGCCAAACTTTATCTCCTTTTTGGAAGGAGGAGAATGTTTTCCTGGTTCAAGAGGCCATGACTTGTCTTGCTAGTTCATGGGTGGCGAGGGCCTCATTGCAGGCGGCAGTAAGGGTTTTCAATTGTTCTTTAATGGCAGGAAGGGTGGTTTCCGGGAGAATGATGGGTAGGACACGGAGTTCATATCCCATCATGAGATAGAATGGGGATTGATTGGTGACGGAGTGAGGGCGGTGATTGTGGGCAAATTCAGCATGGGAGATGGAGTTAGACTATGAGGTGGGGTTATTTCCACAAAAGATGTGGAGGTAAGTTTCAATTTCTTGGTTTACATGTTCAGTTTCTCCATCAGATTGCAGGTGATAGGCGGTGGACAGGGATAGGTTGTAGCCGAGAAGTTTCCCAAGTTCTTCCTTTGCGAAGGATGAGGTGAATTGGGGACCACGATCAGAGATGATTTTGTCGTATAGGCCGAATCATTTGTAGACCTTGTGGAAAAAGAGGGTAGCGATTCCTTCAGCAGTGATAGTTGTCTTTGTGGGGCAAAGAATTACCCCCTTAGTAAGCCCATGGTCAACCACGACCAAGAGACAGTTGAAGCCGGCAGAGGGGGGGAGATCCACGATCAGATCACAGGAGATCTGTTGGAAGGGGCGAGAGGCAGAGGAAGGAATGGGAAGGAGCGGGGGACAGGTGGGATGAGTGTTCGCCTTGTTTTGTTGACAGGTGGCGCAGCCTTCAACATATTTGTGAACAAAGGAGGCAAGACCTGGCCACCAGAAGTCAGTGGAGACAAGTTGACGGGTTTTGAGGAAACCCGGGTGGCCGGCGGATTCGTGGTCATGACAGCAAAGGAGGATGGAACAACGGAGGGAGTCATTGGAAGGGATATAAACACGACCTTTGAAGATGAGGATGCCATTGCAGGATTGCCAATCAGAGAGGGAGGTATCGATAAGGTTGACGAAGAGAGAAGGAGGAAGGAGGATGGTGTCGTCATTCTCGGAGAATGAGTTGGGGAGGAGGTTAGGGCGATGAGAGTGGGCATCAGGGCCAGCAAGGAGTTTTCCTGGGACATGGATCATTTTGAGATCAAAGTCGGCAAGATCAAGAAGCCAATAGGCTTGTTGTCTGTTAAGGGCCTGTGGTTGTTGGAAGTATGTCAGGTTCTTATGGTCGGTAAAGACCTGGACTGGGAAGGGAGATCCATGGAGATAGTGTCGCCAGGACTTCAAGGTGCGAATGACGGCGAGAAGTTCTCTGTCATAGATGTCATAGTTCTGTTCGGCTGGGAAGAACGATTGAGACAGGTAGTCTGAAGGAGGATGGCACCAGACATGAATTTGGAGGCGTCAGTGGCGATGGCGAAAGGAGCTGAGAGGTCCGGCGGATGGAGGACAGGTTTTGATAAGAAGAGTTGTTTTAGTTTATCGAAACTTTGTTGACAGGAGGGGGTCCAGTTCCGAGTGAGATCTTTCTTGGTAAGATCAGTGAGAGGTCGTGCGATGGAGTAGTAGTCTGGGATGAAACAATGGTAGAAGTTGGTGAAGCCTAGGAAAGAGCAAACTTCTTTGACTTTAGTGGGTGTGGGCCATTTGGCGATCCCATCGAGTTTGACAGGGTCCATAGCGAGTTGTCCGGGTTTGACAATCATGCCAAGGTATTCAACTTCGGTAGCAGCGAAGGTGCATTTTTCTAGTTTCAAATGGAGATCGAGTTCTGTCATATGCTGAAGAACTTATTTGGTACGTTCTGTGTGTGTGTTGTTGTCTGAGGAGAAGATAAGAAGATCATCCATATAGATGACGAGCCATCCTTCCGAGATCATATCCCAAAAGGAATCGTTCATAAAGCGTTGGAAGGTGGCAGAGGAGTTGTTGAGACTGAAGAACATGACTGTAGGTTCGAAGAGCCCTTTATGGGTGACAAAGGCGGCTTTCCATTGAAGTCCATCTTTGATGTGGACATTGTTGTATCCCCATTGGACATCAAACTTGGTAAAGACCTTGGCTTCTTGGAGTTTGTCGACAAGGTCAGAGATGAGTGGGAGAGGATATGCGTTGCAAATGGTGTGTTCATTGAGGTATCGGTAGTCTTGGCAAGGGCAGAGACCTCCATCTTTCTTTTTGACGAAAAAGAAGGGAGAGACTTGGGGGGAATTAGACGAGCAAATTTTCCCAGATGCGAGGTGTTCATCAAGGAAGGACTCAGTTGCTTTTCATTCTTCGGGGGAGAGAGGATAGACTTTCCTGATCTTGGGAACAAAGGTGTCCTTGGTATTGATTTCATGGTTGTAAGGACGAGAGGGGGGTACGTGGTCAATGGCTTCTTTAGAAAAGACAGAAGCGAAGTTCTGGTATTCGGGGGGAAGAACAGCTTTTGGTTTGTTCTTTTCAGCGGTCATGGCAAGTTCAGTGGCAGTGGTAAGTTTAGCAATGACTGGCGATACCCTGGGGATGAAATGGGATCCATATCGAATGATGTGATGGAGGACTCTGTTGTCGAGGGCATGTTGGATGTATTGGGATTTGGTTTCTTGGTTTAGGTATAAGAAGAGATGATCTTTTGTAGCAGTGTTAATGTGGACGTATTTCGGTGGGGGAAAAGATGCCTTTTTATAGAAGGCGTCGTGGCGTTTGGTATCTTTCATATGGGAGTGAAAGAGGTCTTTGGATTCGTCAAGGGATTCATTGAGGGAGAGGGTACGTTTTGCCCAGTCGACATTTGGATTGGTCTTTTTGAGCCAGGGAAGTCCAAGTATGATGTTGTCACATCCACAGGACATGACGTGGAAAGTGGTTCGTTGAGTGATTCCTTCGATGACGAGGAACAGGTTATACCAGATTTCCCTGTTGTTGTTGAAAGAGGAATCGGCATTTTGTACGCAGATGGGTTTCACAAGTTTCATAGTGGGTAATCTGTGTTTTTGCACAAAATGTCGGTTGATGCAGGAGATATCTGCTCCGCTATCGATGAGGGCACAGGTTTTGACGGTTTGCAAAGTATGCGAAGGGATGACAATCTGGACAGGGATTTGCATAGATTTGGTCAAAGATTGTACATGTACACCATCACATCTAAGGGTAGGGGAGACTTGCATCAATCGAGTTCCCCTTTTCAAAAATCCGAAGGGATGAAAGCTACCCTTCGAACGGTTTCTTCGTTGTCGTCGATGTCCATAAGGTTAGGAATGTCATCCTCTTGGATAGTGGTTTTGATGGTGGGTTTCTTTTTGGCGGTGAAGTTGGGGCATTCTCCCCCAATATGTCTGGGTTTTCTGCAATGGAAGCAAAGTCCTTTGTCTTGGCATCATTTGCGTTCTTCTGGGGTGAGTTTGGAGACGCAGATTGTGTCAACATCCATGGCATCAGGATTGCGAGTTTTGGTCTGGGTTTTAGGGGACAAAGAAGTATAGGTCTGGGTGGTGACCTTGCTGCAATGTTGTATGGCGAAGGCTTTGGCAATGTCTTGTCTGATTTGGATTTCTTGTGCTCATTTGTACCAGTCGTCAATGGTCTTGGTATCTTTGCTAGATTCACTGATCTTTTCGGACATGGAGATGGGAAGTCCCGCTCCGAAGAAGGATCTTAAGACACTATCTTCGGTAATTCTGGAGACAATAACGTTGTTCTGGAAGTTGGCGATGTATTCGGAAAGATTGCCATTTTCAAGCATGTGGTAGGTGGTGAGCCAAACGATGGCTTTCTTGGTGGTGTCCTTTCTCTTGAATGTGGTTTTAAATATGGCTCGAAAGTCGGTGAAGGTTCCTAGGTCCGGTGGTGTTGCATTCAATGCTTTCTGGCAATAGGTGGCTGCCCAAGTAACGGCAATTCTTTTTGTCATGTAGGATAGGGTGAAGGCAACACATTTGGCTTCGGAGTCATATACTTTGTTGTTGACCATGAGGTAAAAGACTATGGTGTCGAGCCAGATCATGGCTTTGGCCAGGTTCCCACTGAAAGATTCAGGGGTTCCGATGCGAAGTTCGGTGGGTTTCATGGCGGGGGTGGTGTTGGACATAGTTGGAGTTATTGGTGACAGGGACAGGGGTACAGTGAACAAGTTGGTTCGTGGGGCGACTGGAGTGGGTGACGGAGAAGTGGGTACATGTGGGATGTTCAAGGTGGCAGATAAAGTGTGAGCTAAGTCATGGTCTTCCCTTCGTTCTTCTTCAGTCAGAAGGGTGGTGTCAAGGTCAAGTTCCCCCTCAAGATCAGTGAGAGAGGGATCAAGTTCAGGCTCAGAAGCAGGTTCTTGGGCTGGAGTACAGTGGCAACCCCAACAAGGGTCGGTCGAGGGACGGTGGTGGGAAATGATGATAAAAGGCTTATGACAATGATAGCCTGTTTAGAGCACATTTGACTTTTTGTTATGCTCAACTTGGGTAAAGGTGAATGCAGACCTGGTCGGTTCAAGGGTTCTGTCTATGATGGATGTTCATCGTAGATGGTTCAAGGATTCAAGGGGTTCTTCCGACAACAAGATGATCGTCGGAAGTTTCAAGGGTTCAAGGGTTCTTCGGACGACAAGACAATCGTCGGTGGTTTCAAGGGTTTTGAGGGAGCATCCACTCAGAGTAGGACGAGGACTTTAAAGGAGACAAGGCATCCGAAGGATCAGAGACAATGTACAAGGGATGATGCTATTCCAGGTAGGTCAAGCATGAGGTACATTGTTGGTATTGTAGGGTTTATATAGGAAAGGGAAAAAGGAATTACTAAGCAATAGAATGCGAAGGAATTCCTAGGAATGTTTAGTAATACACAGCAAGTAAGACAGAAGAGGAAATGATGATGTCAAGTGGGCTGTACAGCAAGACATGTGTCCAACAGGGGTGTATAGAAAGGTAAGCAAGATGACAAGTCGTCCAATAAGAATGCTTGGAAGAAGTAAGCAAGGATGATGAAAGGAAAAATTAATCGGGGTGAATTGTAACAGGAGGATAGGGTCGACGCTCTCCAATCCCAAAGTAATAGCACCAGTGTTCTTGTCCGATCTAGACAGTAAATCTATGCGAATCCCAATTTCACTGTTTGAACAAGAAAATGACCAAATTGTCGACACGTTTGCCCTCATCGACTGTGGAGCAAGCGGAGACTTCATAGATTGCAATCTAGTGAAGAAGAAAGGATACAAACAGATCCGACTGGATAAACCAAAAGGGCACAAAATGCAGATGGATCCCCAGATACCGGAGGGATCATCCGCCACAAGGTAATTCTTACCATCCAGATCAGAGAGGTAAATGAGAAGAGAGAATTCCTCATCATTAACTGTGGAAAAAAAAACTTAATCCTTGGAATAACATGGCTCCGAGAAACCAACCCTTCAATAAACTGGACCACTGGGGAAGTCGTCCTACCAGATAAACCAAAGACCCCATGATACGACTCCCCAAAGGCAATATGTCAAAGATACCTCATTCAATATCTGGAACTGGATCCAGATGAGAAGATAGCTAAGATGTGGAGAAAAAGGATTGACAAAAGAATCGAAATCCTCATCAGGAAAACTACGATTGCCATGGAGCTTGCCACCCATGAACAATCCAAGGAAGAAACACTTCTACCAGAATACAAGGACTTCGCTGATGTCTTTGCTGAATGAGAAGGAGATGAGTTACCACCATCTCAATCATTTGATCATGGAGTAGACCTCAACTCGACCTTTGTACCAAAGGTAGCCAAGGTATATCCCCTAAACCCCAAAGAGAAGGAAGCCTGCAAAGACTTCATTGATGAACATTTGAAGTCTGGAAAATTGTCCCTTCCAAATCCCCACAAGCATCCCCTTTCTTCTTCATACCAAAGAAAGATGGATCAGTACGTCCATGTCAGGACTAACGATACCTCAACTCCCATACCATCAAAAACACCTACCCACTTCCCCTCATCTCTGATCTCATCAATCAACTCAAAGGATCATCCATCTTTACCAAAATGGATATCCGATGGGGATACAACAATGTCCTTATCAAACCACAGGACAGATGGAAGGCCGCGTTTATAACACCTATGGGACTATTTGAACCAACTGTAATGTTCTTTGGCATGTGCAACTCCCCAGCAACGTTCCAAGCTTTGATGAACCACACCTTCACAGATCTCCTCGCTGAAGGATGGTTAATCATCTACATGGATGACATCCTCATCCATTCTAGTGACCCAACAGTACACCAAGAATGGACTCGTTGAGTCCTCCAGAGACTCTGAGAACACAGACTATCCCTGAAGTTGAAGAAATGCTTCTTCGACAAAGCAGAGGTAGAATACCTCGGGATGATCATTAGAGCTGACTGGATCCAGATGGACCCAGTCAAATTGAAAGCCATTAACGAATGGCAACCCCCAAAATTGGTCAAAGCAGTCCGATCATTCATCGGATTTTGCAACTTTTATCAGAAGTTCATCCCCAACTTCTCCACCAAAGCAAAACCATTACATGACTTAACCAGAAAAGGAGCAAAATGGGAATGGACGAAAGAGTGTGAGGAAGCCTTCTTAGCCATCAAGTGAACCTTCACCGAGAAACCTGTCCTCCAAATGCCCGATGTCACAAAACCTTTCACTGTCATGACCGACATGTCCCTAACAGCCATAGGAGCAGTCCTCATGCAAAACAATAGCAACAGCGATCTACACCCTTGTGCCTACCTCTCCAAAACCCTATCACCCGCTGAACGGAACTATGATATCTACGACCGAGAGCTCCTGGGGGTTATTCGCGCCCTGGAAGAATGGAAGCATTACTTGCAAGGAACAGGACTTCCCATAACAGTCATCACTGACCATAAAAACCTTGCATACTTCAAAAAACCACAGAAACTCTCCAGAAGGCAAGCACGATGGATGCTATTTCTTCAGGACTTCGACCTCCATTTCTCCCCAGTACCCGGAACACAAATGGGACCTGCCGATGCCCTGTCTCGACGGGATACTGTGGATACTTCCACCGATAACCAGGAGGTTACCCTCCTCCCTGAGGACATCTTCATCTGAACCCTCGACTTTGCTTTAGTCCAGAAAATTGCTAAATCCACCCCATCCGATCCAATAATCATCACGGCCCTCAATGCATTAAAAGAGGGCACCCTGTTACAAGTGGAGCGTGCTAGAACGAGAAATGAACTAGGTAATGTTAGCTGTATGTAGTGTTGTACGGTAGTAGAAATGCTCACCTCAGTCGTCGTGGTCGAACGAGACTGAGGGGCGTCGGAGAAGAAAAATGACTATAAACTGTGCTACA
>JBBPLF010000892.1:0-14134 GCA_038089615.1 Aureoboletus auriporus
CAACTCCGACCTCCGCAAATTCGGGACACGCGGATTCAGTAAGGGCGCAGCACATAAGCTGAAGCCAAGTCCCGTCCGACCGCATCGTTCCGGAGTTCGTTCCGGAGCATCGGACCAGTCTCTAACATAAACCAAGAGATTGAAACATGCCTCCACATCTTCTGCGGAAACAACCCCACCTCATGGTCCAACTCTATTTCTCATGCTGAATTTGCCCACAATCACCACCCTCACTCTGTCACCTGACAATCCCCATTCTACCTCATGATGGGATATGAACCCCGCGCTTTACCCACCGTCCTCCCAAAAACCACCCTCCCCACCATTAAAAAAAAACTAAAAATTTTCACTTCCACCCGCAATGAAGATCTCGTTGTCCATGAACTAGCAAGACAAGTTATGGCCTCCCAAACCAAGAAAATGTTCTCCCCCTTCCAAAAAGGAGACAAGGTTTGGCTAGAAGCACAGAACTTAAAGCAATCTATCGCCAACCCAAAGTTTGCACCTAAGCAAGAAGGACCTTTTATCATTGTCAAGGTTCTATCCCCAATCACTTACCAACTCCGACTACCCCAAACTTGGAAAATTCACCCCGTATTCCACACCTCCCTCTTATTACCCTATTGCGAAAATGACGTACATGGTCCGAACTTCCCTGCACCACCACCTGACCTTATCACTGGAGAAGAAGAATATGAAATCAAGAAAATTCTATGCCACAGGGGAGCTCCATTCTGTCGGTCCTTCCTGATCTGATGGAGAGGATACACAGCTGAAGATGACTCATGGGTTCCTGAACGTGACTTGAAACATGCAAAGTCCACTCTCCTCTACTATAAGAACTGTCACCCTTCCATCTTCCAGAAAAATGCTTCATAAACGAAACTTCGAATTCCAACCCAGTCTCCCTTTTTACAAGTTCTTCTTCCTTTATCGCAACGACCTTCCTCCATCCCACCCTCTCGAACACCAATACTTCTGCAACAGAAAATACAACAACTGTCCCTGGCACTACAAATCATAACCCATTGTCAACTCACCTCCCACCACCATGCCCATTATCTATTCTCACTGACCCACCACCTCTACTCCTTCCGCTTCTGTCTCTTCCATTACTATATCCTTGTCTGATAGACTTTCTTCTCGCCCCTCTTTCCCGCACCCCTAGAACCCTGGAGCACCTAGTCTTGGGGTCCCAACATTGAAAACTCTACTTCCATACCACTCTCTGACCCTGTCCAATCTGTTGACCTCCCTCTCTCCACCTTCCACACCCAGGATGTCCCCACTGCTGCGGCCCTAGACCTTATGGCCTTACAGATCGCCAATCCCTGGATGACCATCTATTTTGGAAGTCACTTCGACATGGAATCTCTATTGTGGAATCTCCATTGTGCTTTCCTACAGAATCAAAGACTCGCAAACCTACTCTCTTAGCATCGTCCAACGAAAGCATTGCCTCTCAGATTAGCATCCTTCGCCAGATACAAACTCAAACTGAAGGAAACCTCCTCTCCACTCTTTATCAATTACAAATGCCCCTCACTGTCTCTGAAATCGACCAATATTACTGCCAGTTAGGGGAAGCCCAGGCAAGAACTGAGCAACAGACTGGTACTCCCATCCCTGTATTTCCTTCCCCTTCTCTGGCCCCTTCCACTCCGTCTGCGTCTTCTGCCAAAATCACCATCAAGGAACAACAAGCTAAATACACGGCCATTGCTGTAGTCCAACAATTGTTATCTCTGGGATTTCATTCCTTCGCTCATTGGAGAGAAGTTGAAGGACGATGACCCCCTTCCAATCCTACTGATCGATGTTTCCATTGTTAATATGACAGTCACCATATGGCTAACTGTCCCAATTACCGTTGCCGCCATTGCCAAATCATTCAACCAGGACATGTTGCCTCTCACTGTCCCTGGCATCGTCACTCTTCCCCAGCTGACATCTCCTCCACAACCAATACTTCCTCTACCAACCCTATCCCCATTCCCCCTCCACATATCTATATTCCCCACATGATCTCTGCAAATGCCACTGCCCCATGTTGTTAGAACAACGGGAACGGACATAACTCCAGTGAAGTCCAGAGCAGAGTCTTAGCAGGATTTGGCTTCAGCTTATGTGCTGCACCCTTACTGAACTTGGGGGTCCCAAATTTGTTTGTAGGTTGAAGGTTGGAGGTCACAAGAACTGCCGGGGTTCAAGTGTAACAGAGGATGAGACGAAGAGGGAGGTCAGATGGAGACCGGGAGGTCAAAGTGAGGAGAAGAGGTAGTTCGATTCAATATTCAACTGGAGTTACAACTACAGTACAGAGGAACTTATATACAGAGGGCGAAGGTGTTTCAGGGTGAATGATGGGGACAGAGGTGTAAGTAGGGTATCCAACAGAGATGGAGGTAAGTAGTGACCAACAGAGACAGACAGAGATGTAAGTAATGACAGATGGAGATGGAACAAATGTCAGAAGTGAAACGGAATGTGACAAGGCAAGAATGTAAAAGTACAATAAGAATACTTGATGTTACGCTTAACTCGGGTAGAGATAAACGTAGACCTGGTCGGTTCAGAGGTTCTGTCTAGGACGGACGTTCGTCGTAGATAGTTCAAGGGTTCAAGGGGGTTCTTCCGACGACAACACTGTCGTTGGTGGTATGAGGGTTCGAAGGAGCGTCCACTCAGAGTAGGACGAGGACTACGAGGGAGACAAGGGATCCGAAGGATCAAAGACGATATACAAAGGTGATGCTATTCCAGGTAGGTCAAGCATGAGGTACATCGTTGGTATCATAGGGTTTATATAGGGAAGGAAAAGGGGAATTACTAAGCAATAGAATGCGAAGGAATTCCGAAGAATGTTTAGTAATACACAGCAAGTAAGGCGAAAGAGGAAACGATGATGTCAAGCGGGCTGTACAGCAAGACACGTGTCCGATAGGAACGCATAGAAGGGTAAGCAAGATGACAAGAGGAAAAATGGATAGGGGTGAATCGTAACACTTGAGTGCGTGAGATTGCACCGGAGTTGTGCCATAGTGACCAGAGTTGGACTTGGAGAAAACCCGGGATATGACAGTATCCCCCTCTTAGGCCTGAATCCTTGAAGGCCATCAGGCAAAGACAGGGTCCGAAATCAGAAGGCATGTCCGGTCAGGAATTGTGGGGTCCGGGCTTGTCTGGGTAGCGAGCATGATAGTCTTGGATGAGTTCAGAAGCATGTCCGAGCTCTGTAGCGAGTAGCCAAGATGACTCTTTGTCAGTATCCTCATAGCCAGACCAATGCATGAGGTAGAGCAATTTGCATGTCTTGCATCGACAATCAATCTTGGAGTCGAGGATCTTGGAGATCTCAAATTCCGGTTTGCCATCTACTTCAACTGCCAGAGAGGTTGAGTCCAATTGGGGATGGTGTTGGATACGGAGGGTTTGAGTTGGAAGATGTGGAAGATGGGGTGGATGGACTTCATGGAGTCAGGAAGACAGAGTGTGAGGAAGTGAGTGCCGGCTTGAGTGATGATGTCATATGGACCCAAGTTTTTCTCTGAGAGCTTCTTAGAGGGTCACGTAGAGTGGAAGTACTTGGCTTTTACGAAAACCTGGTCGCCGACTTTGAAGTCTGGTGCCAGAGTCCATTTAGCATCCACAGGGCCTTGGTATTGCTCTTGCGTGTGAGCCATCTCCTCACGGAGGAATTCATGGAGGGAATTGAGGTTGACAGAGTATTCTCGTGCTCAAGTGGAGGTGAGATCTTGTTCAGGATGCACTGTTATGTTGGGGTGGTAACCTTTGTTAGCAAAGAACAGAGATATTCCGGTGGTAGCGCTCAGAGCGTTGTTGTATGAAAACTCTGTGAGAGGCAGGAGCTCGGACCAATTGTCTTGTTGGTAGTTGCAATAGATCCAGAGGTACTGCTCGAGGGTCTGATTCATTCGCTTAGTTTGGCCATCTCCTTCTGGGTGGTAACCAGAGGTGAAGTGTAGATGGATGTTGAGGGTCTTGCCTAGAGAACGAAAGAAGTGTGAGATGAACTCAGAACCTCGATTGGAGGTGATATGGGATGGAACTCCATGCTTGAAAAACACATGCAGGAGGAACAACTTGGCTAACTCCGGAGATGTGATCATGTTGTGGGTAGGGATGAAGATGCATTGCTTTGAGAGGCGATTGACAACAACGAGGATAGAGGTATATCTGGAGGACAGAGGGAGCTGTTCGATGAAGTCCATGGAGATGAAGTTCCAGGGTTTTTTGGGGATGGGGAGTTGTTTCAGGAGTCCATAAGGTTTGTGTCTAGGAACTTTGGCATAGGCACAGGAGGTGCAGGATGAGACATAGTCCTTCACAAATGTTCTGATTCCTGGCCAGGTGTATTCATGTTGTATGAGTTCCAGAGTCTGGTTTTGACTGAAATGTCTGGAGAGTGGGTGGTCATGTTTGTAATGGAGGACACGAAGATGAAGATCGTTCACATCCAGGACATAAATTCGGCCATCTAAATGGAGGAAGCCATCAGAGTTGACTGACCAACGGGGATCGGCGGGGTCGGTAGGGGAGAGGTCCTGAATAGCAATGGGATCGGAGGGGAGTAGAGAGGATGTCACTGTGGAGTTGTTCAACATTGAAGAGTGTGCTGGCTCAGAGGACCGGAGTTGCAAGGTAGGTCACTCGGAGGGACAAAGAGAGCTGCTCTTGAGTGAACACTGGACAGAAGTTATGAGGGTTGATGCGAGCGTAGTCCTTATCCCCCTCTTTGGGATAGACGTCCCAGCATCTAGTGAGGGCATCAGGTTTCATGCCAAGGTATCCGGGACAGAAATGGACAATCATATTGAATTGGGAGAGGAACTCCGACCACCGGGCCTGCTGGCAAGTCAGGAGTTTGGAGGTGGCAAAGTACTTGAGGTTCTTGTAGTCAGTGACAACGTCGACAGGGGTACCAGATCCTTCAAGATAGTGGCACCAAGTCCAGAAGGATTCACAAATAGCAAGGAGCTTCTTATTGTGGGTGTCATAGTTAAGCTCCAGAGCAGTTGGTGTATGGGAGTAGAAAGCAACAGGATGAACCTCATCGTCCAGACATCGGAGTGAAAGGATGCCGGCAATGGCATAGTCAGAAGCGTCTGTCTCTACAATGAGCGGAGCATCCAGAGATCAGTGGGTAAGAATAGGAGCGGAGGTGAAGGCATCTTTGAGGGATTGGAAGGCAGTATGACAGTCATTGGAGAAGATCCATGGAGTTCCTTTATGAGTAAGGTGAGTTAAGGGAACAACAATGTCCAAATAATTATAAATGAAATGCCGATAAAAGTTAGCAAAGCCGAGGAAGGACTGGATGTCCTTGATCTTCTGGGGTTCTAGCCAATCTTGTATAGCCTTGATCTTGTCTGAAGACATGGTGAGACCAGAGGACAAAAGGCAGTAACCCATACCAAATTTCTCCATTGTTGTTGAAGGACGAATTGGCATTTCGTACTCAAATGGGTTTTCCGAGTTTGGTGGTAGGTAATCCATGTTTTTTACGAACTGTCGGTCGATATAGGAGATGTTGGCTCCACTATCGACCAGGGCACAGGTTTCAACGGTTTGAAGGGTATGCAATGGGACAACAATCTGAACAGGGATTTGCATAGATTTGGTCAAGGATTGTACATGTACAGTATTGCATCTAGGGGTAGGGGAGACTTGCGTTGATCGAGTTCCCCTCTTCAAAAATCCAAAGGGGTAATAGCTACCCTTCAGACAGTTTCTTCTTTGTCATCGATATCCATGAGGTTAGGAATCTCATCCTCTTGGGTGGTTTTCTTGACCGTAGGTTCCTTCTTGGCGAAGTAAGGGCATTCCCCATTCATGTGTCTGGGGTTTCTGCAGTGGAAGCAGAGTCCTTTGTCTCTGCATCATTTGCGTTCTTCTGAGGTGAGCTTAGAGACTTGAATGGCGTCAATGTCCATTGCATCAGGATCACGAGGTTTGATCTGGGCTTTGAAAGACGAAGAGGTGTAGGTTTGGGTAGTAATCTTGCTGCGATGTTGCTGGGCAAAGGCTTTGGCAATGTCTCTCCTAGTTTGGACTTCTTGTGCTCATTTGTACCAGTTGTCAATGATCTTGGTATCTTTGCTTGATTTGCTGATCTTTTCAAACATGGAGATGGGGAGTTCTGCTCCGAAGAACAATCTTAGGACGCTGTCGTCAGAGATCCCAAAAACAATAACGTTGTTCTGAAACATGGCAGTGTATTCAGAGAGGTCGCCATTGTTGGGCATTCAATAGGTGGTGAGCCAGATGATGGCTTTCTCAATAGTATCCTTCTTTTTGAAGGCTGTCTCGAATTTAGAGTGGAAGTCAGCAAAGGTTCCTAGGTCTGAAGGTGTTTCGCTTAAGGCTTTTTGGCGAAAGGTGGCTGCCCAAGTAGCAGCAGTTCCTTTTGTCATGTAGGATAGGGTGAAGGCAACTCATTTGGCTTCAGAGTCATAGACTTTCTCATTGACGATGAGATAGAATACTACGGTGTCAAGCCAAGTCATAGCTTTCGCAAGGTTTCCATTGAAGGATTCTGGTGCTCCAATACAGAGTTCTGTGTGTTTCATGGTGGAGGTAGTGGACATAGTTAGAGACGTAGGTAAGGCGAAGAGGTTGGTGAGAGGGGCAACTGGAGTAGGTGATGGCGGTGTGGGTACTCATGGAATATTCAAGGTGGCGGACAAGGTGTGAGCCAAGTCAAGATCTTCCTTTTGTTCTTCTTCAGTAAGAAGGGTAGTGTCAAGGTCAAGTTCCTCTTCAAGGTCAGTGAGGGAGGGATCAGGTTCAGGCTCAGAAGTAGTTTCTTGAGTATGGTGGTAGCCTGTTTAGAGCACACTTAACCTTTTGTTATGCTCAACTCGGGTAAAGGCGATCGTAGACCTGGTCAGTTCAAAGGTTCTGTCTAAGACGAAGGTTCATCATAGATGGTTCAAGGTTCAAGGGGGTCTTCCAACGATAAGACGATCGTTGGTGGTTTCAAGGGTTTTAAGGGAGGGCCCACTCAGAGTAGGGCAAAAACTTCAAAGAAGACAAGGGATCCAAGGGATCAGAGACGATGCAAGGTATGATGCTATTCCAGGTAGGTCAAGCATGAGGTACATTGTCAGTATTGTAAGATTTATATAGGGAAAGGGAAAGGGAATTACTAAGCAATAGAATGCGAAGGAATTCCAGAGAGTGTTTAGTAATACACAGCAAGTGAGATGAAAAAGGAAGTGATGATGTCAAGTGGGCTGTACAGCGAGACATGTGTCTGGTAGGAACACATAGAAGGGTAAGCAAGATGACGAGATGTCCGATGGGAACGCCCGAAGAGAATAAGCAAGATGACAGGGAAGAAAATGAATAGGGGTGAATCATAACAGAGAGAAGTGGAAGCACATTGTCCTCCCCTAAATCCTATTAACAGATGCATCCATTGTCAACGCGAAGGTCATTGGATTGCAAACTGTCCTGACTACTGCTGTTGCCATTGTCAAAATATCCAACCAGGATATGTCACGTCTCGTTGTCCCTGGTGTCACTGTTCACCCCAACCAACTATTCCCTCTCCTACATCGAGTATCTCTTTGTGCAATCCCATCCCTATCCCTCCTCCACATTTTTACATCCCTCGAATGATCTCGGAAAATGCCTCAGCTTCTCGTCATCATCGTTGCACCTGGAGGTGTACTAGGCAAAACTCTGACTGTCCACATGTCCACCCTTGACATTGTTCTCAATCTCCCATCATTACTTCCAACCACACTGATGAAGACTATGGGGAAGATGTTTGGGATTTGACTGCAGAAGCAAACATTATAGGTTCCCCTAATGCAGACTTCAATTTTTAACTTTTCTTTTATTCTCTTCGCAGCTTTGAATGTACTCTGGGGGTAATGTTATGATTCACCCCTATTCATTTTCCTTTTGTCATCTTGCTTACCTCTTCAGATGATCTCATCAGATGTCTTGTCATCTTGATTACCTCCTTGTACATTCCTATCAGACACATGTCTTGCTGTACAGCCTGCTTGACATCATCATTTCCTCTTTTGTTCTACTTGCTGTGTATTACTAAACATTCTCTGGAATTCCTTCACATTCTATTGCTTAGTAATTCCCTTTTCCTTTTCCTATATAAACCCTATGATACCAATAATGTACCTCATGCTTGACCTACCTGGAATAGCATCATATCTTGCATCGTCTCTTGATCCCTCGGATCCCCTTGTCTTCCTTGAAGTCCTCATTCTACTCTGAGTGGATGCTCCCTCGAAAACCCTTGAAAGCACCAATAATTGACTTATTGTTGGAAGAACCCTTGAACCCTTGAATCATTTACAATGAATGTTCATCATAGATAGAACCTTTGAACCAACCAGGTCTACACCAGGTCTACAATCACCTCTACCTGAGTTGAGTGTAACACTCCTCCTATGTGGAGGACCCTGAGAGATATGTCACTTCTATCATCAACCGCTTGGGCATGTACAGTAAGTCTTTTCATCTGTGATCTTTGTTTTTTGGGATGGTGTACTCATTATTTTCAGCCTCAAGAGCAAGTACTGTGAACAATGTGCCCGATTCAACGCTACTGGAAGTGGAGTTGCCCCTCAAGCCAATGGAAAGGGGCCACAAAATCTGCTCTGTATGTCATTGTGTTCATATTTTTCTAATCCTAACCATGTGCTCAGAGGATGTTCTTCGTATTTCCATATTATCAAGAGCTCAATGCACTTTGGAATGGTATTCCATTGTTTGACAGCCAACTCGTTTCATCTAAACTGAAGGTCAACCATGCACATGCTGGAAATAGGCAAGCATGTGTGCAGGCATGCATGATCAGTTACATGATGTCGCTGATATACCTCTTGACCCAGACAGTTTGTTTTTGATTGCCATGACTGGTGTAATACCCATCACTGCATGTTTCATTGTAGACATTTTATCAAATTACTATTTCAAATGTTACAGGTGCTTTTTGTATATATAGTTGTCATACTACAGATCTTCACCTCAGTCTGTTGCTGTCTTACACATGACTGAGTCCTGCTGTCTCTCAATAGCTGTGTGCAATCATTTTATTTCTTCAGGTTATTGAGCCCTGTGTTTCTATTACATCTACCTGCTTTTCATCATGCTTGTCATTCCCATCAACATCAATACCTTGCCAAACCATGTGCCCAAGCTTGATGTCAAAGGCACAAACTGGGCCATCTTTTCCTTCTGTTTCCAAGTTGCTGTCAAGGCAAAAAAACTGTGGGGCCATTTTGATGGAACATCAACCCAGCCCTCTGTCACTATCCCCTCCAACCCCTGACGAGATGACAGCTGTCAATAAATGGTTCAACAATAAAAGTGTCACAATACACCTACTTGCCCAACACATCCCTGATTCAACTGCTTTGTGCATCCAAAACTTGACCTCTGCCAACACCATGTGGGTGGACACCACTAAGAAATACACCAAGAAGGGTACTTATGCCCAAGTAGAGCTGCACACACAATTCCTTGAATCCAAGTTGCCAAAAGGAACTGAAATACAGCCATTTCTTGATGGCCTACATACCAAGCAAGAAGAATTATTGGCTGTTGGCATTGACATTGATGAGAAAGGCTACTGTTCAACCATCATCAAATCTGTTACAGTTTTCCCCTATAACCTGTCTTTTCCTTATGTCTATGGACTCATCATCTCTCCTCATGTCTTTGCAAGACACTCGTCATTTCTTCCTTTCTAATTCTTTTGCTTTCATTCCAGAACTCTATGGAATCATCCCCATTATATTCATCTTCGACTGGAACCACAAGGAATTCCTCAGAACCCCTTGGAACCATGTTTGCACCCTTGATATCTGATTTTGGAACCACAATGGACTACATTCCTCTCCTCAGCATTGCCTTCCTGATGCAATGCCTCATGTCCCCTTTACCACCATCACATAGCCATGATACTGTGGACCCTGCCTTATGCAGCATGCAGCAGCATTGCTACTACTGCACATACAGGATTGTGCAGTACATAGTTAGTATAAGTAGCCACTCGATTTGTCCAGTAGTCCCCAGCTAGTTGTACACAATTCAGCATTGTTACTTGGTGTTAATGCTGGGCATCGGAACGTAGCACAGCGAACACTCGAAGTAGTTCAAAGACTTGTTGTGGATGAAGCAAGGTGAATAAAGATCTCACTACCCAATGTGCACACTTTGGACTCGTGGATGTGCTAAGTAACAACACTGGATTGCGTAGAACTGGCTGGGGAATACAGGTGAGGTTAGGTAGCTACTTATACGATATATGGTACTGCAGATTCCTGTATACGCAGCGGGGGTTATGATACTGTGCACTGTGTAGGGCGGTGTGCGCAGTAGTGTAGCTTGGTAAAGATGAGTAAGGGGGACATGAGTCATCACATAAGGAGAATGATGATGAGGAGGAGTTGGTCCGTTATGTAAGGAAATGTGGTTCTGAGGGCTTCCGAAGAAATCCCTGTGGTTCTGGTTGAAGACAAAAGGGTTAGACAGTGAAATGAAATAGAATGTGGTTCTGAAGGGTTCCGAAGGAATCCCTGTGGTCCCAGTCGAAGGTGAAGAGTCGTGAATGTGGTCCCGAGTTCAGAACCAGGAGGACTAGTAAGGAAAAGAGGATAGGTGTCTCACAAAGGTACGAGGGGAAACAATGAGTCCATATGCATAAGGAAAAGATGGGTCATAAGGGAAAACCATAACACTTGGCACTCCACGAGCCCCAAGTGTGTGCATTGGGTAGTGAGACTCTATTGCTTCGCCCACAACAAGTCTTCATACTACTTCAAGTGTATGCTGTGCTATGTTCTGATGCCCAGCATTAACAAAAGAACTAGCTCTTCAACTCTATCTCTGTCACTTGACAGAAAGATCCACCCACCATTTCTGGACAGGGATCATGACGAGGATGGACCATATGTCCCTCTTCTAATTCCTCAAACAACACCCCAACACTGTCTGCACTCTTCACTCTCCCAGCACCAATCCTTGCTGAGGACTGGAGGATTCAAGATGCTCCACCTGTCCAAACAACTATCCCACCTAGATGACCATCTCCCCCACCACCTGAAGATCCAGGATCCGACATAGAAATGTCCAATCCAGGAAACAAAGACATTGAACTCAAGGCTGGATTGCCTGTGGACTTTTCTGGGAATCCAAAGGATGCAATATGTTGGAGAATGGCAATGACTGCTTACTTCAACATGAACAAGAAATTCTACAACAAGAGTGCCAAGGTCCTAACCACTCTTGCAAAAATGAGCAAGGGTTGAGGAAGTGCCTTCTTTGAATCAATCTATGTCCAACTTGCCAACAATGTATTGAAAGATCTCACTTTCAACCAACTCATGGACAAATTTAAGAAAACCTTCTTCCCCTTTGATTACAAGAACCAAGCTAGAGACCAGCTAGACAAACTGGAACAACAAGGGAAGAGTGATGCTGGATACACCAACTACATCACTGCCTTCCAGGCTGCAGAGGCCATAGTGGGAATAGATGACAAATTAACCAAGATAACCTACCTTCTGAAAGGACTAGATCCAGACATCTTCACCAAGATTCTATCCATCAATCCCCTTCCTGACAAACTATCGGAATGGATTTGACTTTTGGGAGTGTTCCATATCCAAAACAAAAGGATAAACGATTTGAGAAAGGGATGAAAGGTGGATCCCCAGTCCAAAGGAAAACCTCCTAAAGACCTGAATGTCATGGATGTCAACACCGTCTACGTCAACTCCACTAGACTTTCACCAGTAGAAAAAGCAGAGCATATAAGAAACAACAAATGTTTCATATGCCACCAGGTAGGGTGCAACACCAGAAACCACCCCCAAGACAAACGTCCAGAAGGACAGGGAAAGAGCAACAACCAGGTCCCCCGTCCACAGAGGAACCCTGTCAGAAACAAACACGTCAAAAAGACAAAGTTCGAAGAGTACCAGGACACCCTTAAAGAGAGAGGTGTTATTGAGAAGGAACTTGTACACACACTCAACATCTTCTATAAAATCAACAAACTGGAAACTGTTGCCACAACCCAGGTTGAAGAAGAAGAAATCCCAAAAAATGATTTTTAGACAGGAGGAAAGGGTTAACATTCTCCCATCCTGAAGTAATAGCACCAGTATCCTTGTCCAACCCAAACAGTGAATCCATGTGAATTCCCATCTCACTGTTTGAACAAGAAAACAACCAAATCATTGACATGTTTGCCTTCACAGACTGTGGAGCAAGCGGAGACTTCATAGATCATGATCTAGTGAAGAAAAAGGGATATAAATAGATACAATTGAATAAACCAAGAAAGGCACAAAACGTGGATGGATCTCCGAACCAAGGTGGAATAATCCGCCACAAAGTAACCTTTACAATCTGGATAGGGGAAGTAAACAAGGAAAGGGATTTCCTCATCATCAATTGTGGAAAGGAAAACCTGATCCTGGGAATAACTTGGCTCTGAGAAACCAACCCCACTGTAGAGAGCCATAAGCCTCTACTATCGCATATTGTCTAATCGTCACTTGGGCTGTTTCCATCCTTATCCATATCCCCTTCCTAACATTTTCACCTTCTACTGCAGCTGTCTAAAGTCATTTCTGTACTCTCTCACATCAACTTGCAACAATCTGAATGTAATCCACATAGTCTGCGTTCCACATTTGCACTTGGGTTCCATTGCTGATAAGTCCTTTTGTTCGCATTATATTTATGACTTGTTGTATCAAGTCGAATCACATCCTAATAACTTGAATTACTTTATCAAGTACTTTATTAACATATTTAGTTGTCTCCATGCCTTTGACAGGTGTTGTGACACATGCACTTTACTTGTTTCAGTCTAGGGTGTGCCCAGACTATAAAAGACTGTAATTAGGCAGTTGAAATTTATCTTTTTCGTCCTTCTATCTATTGTTCCCTTCAATCGTCAACCATCTTAAGGGCTTCCACACAAGTCCTCATGGTCCTTATCATTTTCCACTTTTGCATTCTCCGCATTACAATGGGCATTCTGCAGATTTGCCATCAACTTTCAGTGGAACACTCCGGAAAGTCTCAGGTTTGTCATAAAGGCTCTTCCCTGGTCGAAGGGTCTTGGCCAGTTGTCCCTCTTTTCTTTTCTCTTGTGTATCCCTTTAGGGGTGAACATATTGCTCCTTTCTTACCACCCATAGCAGCTATCCAAGGTTTTGTGACTCATATTCCTGAGATCCAGAACCTTGTACTTCTCTTCACTGCAATAAACTGGACAACCAGAGAAGTAACCCTCCCAGACAAGCCTAAAACCCCATGACATGACTCTCCCAGAGCAGTATATCAAAGGTACCTTGTCCAGTATCTAGAATTGGACCTGGATGAGAAGATAGCCAAACTATGGAGAAAAAGGATCAACAAAAAGATAGAAATCCTCATCAGAAAAACCATACTTGCCACAGAACTTGCTCTGAAGGACCCCCATGAAGAAGAACCACTCCCCCCAGAATATAAAGACTTTGCCAATGTCTTTGCAAAATGAGAAGGCGACGAACTACCCCCTTCCTGACTGTTTGACCATGGCATAGATCTTGACAGAACCTTCATACCCAAAGTAGCCAAGGTATACCCCTTAAACCCCAAGGAAAATGAGGCTTGCAAAGATTTCATTGATAAATACCTGAAATCTGGGAAAATAGTTCCATCCAAATCTCTGCAAGCATCTCCCTTCTTCTTTGTACCAAAGAAGGATGGATCTGTACGACCTTGTCAGGATTACCAATACCTAAACTCCCATACCATGAAGAATGCCTACCCACTCCTTCTCATCTCCAATCTCATTGATTATCTCAGGGGATCCTCCATTTTTATCAAGATGAATATCCGATGGGGATATAACAATGTCCTCATCAAACTGCAAGACAGGTGGAAAGCAGCATTCATAACCCCTATGGGATTCTTTGAACCAACTGTAATGTTCTTAAGACTATGCAATTCCCCAGCAACATTCCAGGCTCTGATGAACCAAACCTTTGCCGACCTCATGGCAGAAGGGTGGCTAATTATCTACATGGATGATATCCTCATCCACTCTAATGACCCAATCCTACACCAAGAAAGAACC
>JBBPLF010000893.1:0-14131 GCA_038089615.1 Aureoboletus auriporus
GACGATGAGGTAGAATATAATGGTGTCAAGCCATATCATGGCTTTGGCTGGGTTTCTGTTGAAAGCATCGGGTGTTCCGATATGAAGTTCTGTGGATTTTGTAGTGGTTGTAGATATGGTTGGGGACGAGGGTAAAACAAAGGGGTTGGTACAAGGGGCGACTGGGGTTGGGGACAGTGGTGTAGGTACTCGTGGGATAGTCAAGGTGGCTGACAAAGCATAAGCTAAGTTGAGATCTTCCCTTCATTCTTCTTCAGTTAGAAGGGTGATGTCAAGGTCAAGTTCTTCTTCTAGGTCAGTGAGGGAAGGATCAGGTTCGGGCTCAAAAGTAGATTCTTGAGCAGGAGTTCAATGGTGACCCCAATGAGGGTCGGGCGATGGGCGATGGTGGGAAATGGTGATAAATGGCTTGCAATGATGGTAGTCTGTTTAGAGCATGCTTGACCTTTTGTTATACTCATCTCAGGTAGAGGCAATCGTAGACCTGGTCGGTTCAAGGGTTCTGTCTAAGACGAACATTCGTTGTAGATGGTTCAAAGGTTCGAGGGGGTCTTCCAATGATAAGACAATCATTGGTGATTTCAAGGGTTTTGAGGGAGGGTCCACTCAAAGTAGGATGAGGACTTCAAGGGAGACAAGGGATCCAGGAGATCAGAGACAATGCAAGGTATGATGCTATTCCAGGTAGGTCAAGCGTGAGGTACATCATTGGTATCGTAGGGTTTATATATGGAAATTGAAAGGAGATTACTAAGCGATAGAATGCGAAGGAATCTCAAGGAATGTTTAGTAATACACAGCAAGTAGGATAGAAAAGGAAACAATGATGTCAAGTGGGCTGTATGGCAAGACATGTGTCCGATAGGAATGCACGAGAGCATAAGCAAGGTGACAAAATGTCCGATAGGAACATCTAGGAGAAGTAAGCAAGATTGACAAAGGAGAAATGAATAGGGGTGAATCATAACGTTATAAGGTCAACGAGGGAGATATTGATGGACCAGATTGCTGAGCAGGTGCTTCAACATTACAAAGGGGGTAATGTTACAGTTTTCCTTTATGACATGTTTTTTCCTTATGTCTATGGACTGATTGTCTCTCCTTGTGTCTTTGCTAGACACTTGTCATTGCTTCCTTTCTAATAACTTCACCTTTCTACTGGAACTGTCCAGAACCACACTTAATACTATCACCTTCAACTGGAACCACATAGAACCACCAGGAACCATGCAGAACCACATTTACACTTGTCCTTTCTTTTATCTGAACTTCAGAACCACAAAAGGACTATATTTCTCTCCTAGGCATTGCCTCTCTGATGCAATGTCTCATGTCCCCTAATTACCATTTTGTGGCTATCCTGCTGTGCCCTCTGCCTTATGCAATACACAGTAGCACTGCAATTACTGCACTCATAGGATTACACAGCACTTAGCTAGTATACAGTAAGTAGCAGTTGTCCCACTTTGTATTTCCCCAGCTAGTTCTATGCAATCCAGCATTATTACTCAGCACCTTCACAAGCCTTAAGTGTGCACCTTAGGTAGTGAGAACCCCTATTGCTTCACTCACACAAGTCTTTGTACTACTTCAAGTGTACACTGTGCTATGTTCTGATGCTCAATGTTAACATCTATAGTAAGAACCAATAGCAATAAAGGCTTATGTGGAGTCTATAAAGACATCTAACAGCATAAGTCACTCTTATCTATGACATCATTTGTGTCATATCCCAAATATTCACCAAGTCCAACTCTGGTCCTCCGGTCTCTCCTCTGTTTACTTCTTGACTGTTATGCTTGTTGTACATTCTTGGTGATGACCAAGAATACCTCAGTCTCAAGGGAGGACACTCACAAAGAGGTGCAACAATGTCCTGAGAAAGAGGGGACAAAAGAGAATATAAAGAGGACTAGGTCTTAGGGACTGGGGACTCAGGAGAGCTGAGGACACAAGAACACACACTGGATTGTGTAGATCAAGTATATGGGATAAGTACAGGACAGTAGGTATTTATAGAGTATTCCTGTGAACAAGGAATGTTCTAGAAAGAAGGGGAATTGTGGATAAACTCGCCATTGTGAGAGAGATGGCTGTGGAGAAGGCTGTCCATGAAGACAAGGCAAAAAGGAGAAAGAAAGATAGGTAACCACCTGTATGAAAGGGAAGGAAATTGTAACATTACCCCCTTAGTAGACTGGAATGACCCAAGTTAAAGCTTAGTCCATAGACGGAACCAAAAGAAAACAAAAAGCGAAGGGGCAATGAAGATGAGGAGGAACATAAGTGAGTATAGGAAAAGTTAAGTCCAACACACTCGAGATAGCAATCCCTGACATCCCAAGCTTCTCCATCAGCCAGTTCTTCATCTGCTGGATCTGGGGTCCATACTGACCTATCAGGGGGAGGGGAGGTGGGGCGATTGATGGGTTCTCCTCACCAATTTGTTACAATAGGGTGAAAGGGAGAGTCTGAGGTATGCACAGGTCGTGGTATGGGGGTGGGGGCAGGAGAGGATGGAGGAGAGGGGGAATGAGGTCGAAAGGGTGGTGGGGAGGAGGAGGTTGGGTCTCCCCAGATGTGTTTCTCAGGTATAGTAGGGGAAGAGAGGTGGGCCGTTCCAATGTGAGGAAGGAGGTTGCATTTGTTGCACCAGGCGAATGGGCAAGAGACATTACAGTTATGGCCTACTTGACAACAGGGATAGCAGGACTGGTTGAAACGAGGATGGTCAGGATGAAGGGGTCCCCAAGGTCGATTGCTGAGACAAGCCTGTTGAAAATGAGGGGGTTCAGGCCAGGGGCTGCATTGTGCAATGTTGGATTGGTGGGAGTAATGGGTGGCGATGATGACAGAGTCTAGATCACATTGTTGTAGAGCAGTAAGGAGGGCCTCATGTTGGTCATGATACAGTTGGGAGAGGAGAGAAGGGATGAATTCCCCATAGGAGACTCGTTCGCATAGGGAACATATGATGGGGATGTGGAGAGCAAGACAAGCTTTAGCATGGTAGGCTCGAATCAATCCATCCATGGTGGAGCCAGAGTCAACAAGAGGGTCCATGGGGGTGGTGAGGTGGGGGTCTTCAAGGAAAGCAGAGTAGACGTTGTAGTCTTCTGGATTTGCTTCAGTTCCAGAACGAAGGGCGGTGGTAGGAGGTGCAGGTGGGGGTAGGGAAGGGGTTCATGGGGAATCAACAGAAGAGGTGGTGAGGGGGATCAGTCCATACATTGTGGGGGGGTGGATGAGAGGGTGGGATGTTTCATTATTGAAGGGAGTAACACCTTTTGTAGGTAGAAAGGATGGAGTTTGCATGGCGAAGGTTGTCTTCAGGTTCCCAGGTATTTTCAGCAGAGGAATAGCCTTTCCATGCAGTCAAGTACCAGTAATTGCCAGGGTGACCCTTATGTGCAAGAATGTTGTCAACCTCATACTCCTCTTCATTATTGATAACATCAAGTGGTGGTCTAGAAAAGGAAGGTCCATGTACATCAGTTTGTCAGAAGGAAGATAGAAGAGAGGTGTGGAACACGTCGTGTATCTTCCATTTGATTGGGAGTTTTAGACAGTAGGTGAGAGGGGATAAAACTTGGGTAATCTTGAATGGTCCCAGCCATTTGGGAGAGAGTTTCTGAGAAGGGTAAGGAATGTGGAGATTGGTGGCTTCCAGTCATACTTTATCTCCCACCTTCCAGGGTGTGAAGCAGGTGGTTCTTTTTGTCATGGCCAAGTAGGCAGAATCATGAGCTGCTAGGGCTTCTTCTCTTGTTTTGGTAAGAGCTTTGAGGCAATTACTCAATGATGGGAGGAAGGTTTTTCTCAGGGAAGGGAAGGTTCTGGGTTCATATCCAAGGAGGAGAGAGAACGGGAAGGCTTTGGTAGACAAGTGGGGGACAGAGTTGTGGAGGAAGGAAGACCAGGAGTGGGGGTTGTTGGTACAGAAGATGTGAAGATAGGTTTCTATTTCCTGGTTGGTTGGTTCAGTCTGTCCATCAGTTTGGGGGTGGTAGGCAGTGGAGAGGCGAATGTCATAATGTAGTAGGTGGGCGAGTTCATGGGCAAATGCAGATGCAAATTGTGGACCTTTGTCAGAGATGATGGAGTCATAAGGTCTGAAGCATTTGAAGACGTGATCATGGAACAATTGGGCTACTCCAGCAGCATCAATGGTTTTTGTGCAGGGGATGAGGATTACCACCTTTGTAAGGCCATGGTCGACCATGACCATAAGCAAGTTGAATCCAGAGGACAAAGGAAGGTCGGTCACTAGATCAACAGAGAGTTGCCAAAAGGGAAGAGAGGAAGAGGAGGGGATCAGGGACAGTGGAGGTTTGGTGGGGTGTATTCACTTTGCTTTGTTGGCAAATGGCGCAACCTGCAATAAAATTGTGTATGAAGGTGGCCAGTCCAGGCCACCAGAAGTCACATTCGATCAGAACCTTGGTGCAAAACTGGCCAGTGTGATTGGAGGTGGGAGCAGAGTGTATGGAGTGTAAAAGGGATGTGTGATGGGCTGGTGGGACATAGAGATGACCATGGAAGAAAAGGTGTCTGTTGTCAAAGGACCAGTCTTGAAGGGAGGAGTGAGGGAAGAGGGGGGGGTTCTTCAGCAAGGTTGGCAAGTGCTTTGAGGATGAGAAGGTCAGAGGAGGATGAGGAGTGAATGTGATCCATGAGAGAGATGTCCAGAGCTGAGATGATAGCTGGATCAGGGAGTATTGCTGCGTCAATGTTGTCCAAGGATGTGTCCACTAAGTCCTTGTGGGAAAGGGCATCCACTGGGCCCATCTGAGAGCCTGGAGTGACCTTCCAAAGGATGTCAAAGTCAAAGAGGAAGAGTGACCATCTGGCTTGGTGACGAGATAATTTGTGAGGATCCTTTAGATAGGATAGGTTTTTATGGTCCGTGAGGATGATGATGGAGTGAGGGGTGCCTCGGAGGTATTGGCGCCATTCTTCCAGAGCTAAGATAACGGCAAGAAGTTTGCGATTGTAGATGTTATAGTTTCATTCTGCTGAAGAGAAGGTCTTAGAGAAGTAGGTGCATGGGTGGAGGTCACCATTGACATCAGATTGGAAAAGCACTGCTCCTGCTGCAATGAGGGAAGTGTCAGTCATAAGGGAAAATGGTCTAGAGGTGTCTGGAAGAGAGAAAACTGGGGCTGAGGTGAATGCTGACTTGAGGAAGGAGAAGACGTGTTCTTGGAGGGGGGTCCACTGCCAAGGTTCATTCTTTCGAGTCAATAGGACAAGGGGGGCCATTACATGGGAAAAGTTGGGAATGAACTTGCAATAGAAGTTTGCGAATCCGATGAAGCTGCAAACTCCTTTGACCGAGGATGGAAGTTTCCAGTCTTTGATGGCAGAAAGTTTGACTGGATCCATTTGAACTTTCCCTTGTCCGATGATCATGCTGAGGTATTCCATGGTAGGGGTGTCAAAAGAGCATTTGGATAATTTGAGGGATAGGCCATGTTCATGAAGACATTGGAGAACAAGACGAGTTCGCTGATGGTGAAGATGAGGTCGTCCTGGGTGTGAATGCCTATGTTGTCCATATAGATTTTAAGCCATTTCTCAGGGAGAAGGTCAGAGAAGATGTGGTTCATGAAACTTTGGAAGGTTGGTGGTGCATTGTTAAACCCAAAGAACATGACAGTTGGTTCAAATGGGCCTAGTAGAGTGACAAATGCAGCCTTCCATTGGTCTTGCTCTCTAATGTGAATGTTGTTGTAGCCCCACCAGGTGTCGAATATAGTGAACAGGGTGGATTCCTTCATATCATCAATAAGTTCAGAGACAAGAGGAAGGGGGTATGCATTGCAAATGGTGTGGGAGTTGAGGTATCGATAGTCTTGACAGGGGCAAAGAGTACCATCTTTCTTTGGGATGAAAAAGAAAGGGGATACTTGGGGAGATTTTGAGGGGATAATACGACCAGTGCGAAGGTTTTCTCTGCAGGGTTAAGGGGGTAGACCTTGGCAATTTTGGGGATAAAGGATGGTTTAAGGTCGATGGTGTGGTCATAGGGTTGGTGGGGGGGAAGTTTGTCAAAGGTTTTCTCTGAGAAGACATTCAGGAAGTCCTTGCACCATACCGGTATTTCCTGATCTTTTGCTGTCTCCTGTTGGGCTAACTGGGTGGAGAGAATGATCTTCTGGATGGGTAGGGGGGGTGATAAGTGGATGGTGATGGTTCTGGCTTGCCAATTGATGATGGGGTTCCATTTCTGTAACCAAGACATACCAAGAATGATTTGTCATTTCAAGGGTAGTCACCATTAAGTCAGTTTGGTTGGAGAATGAGGGAAACTGTAATCAAGTGGAGATTTTCCATTTAATGGTTCCTTGGAGGTTTTTGGATCCATCCACATTGTAAGTGATTAGGGGTTGTTTCAAGGGGCGAATTCCTTGATGTAGGGCAGGGACTAGACTGGGGTTGATGAAGTTCCCAGAGGTACCAGAGTCAATAAGGGCAATGCCCATGACAGTTTGAGATTTGACTTGTAGACAAACAGGGATGCGAATAGTTTTCTGATTCAGTAGTCCTACAAGTACAATGGGGAAAGAAGATGTCATTGTATCTTCCCCATTTAAAAATCCAGAATATCTATGGAAGTGATGTTCTCTTCTCCTTTGTTCTCTTTGAAGCAGAGTTTGAGGGTTTGGAGGATCTCTTCATTGGGTTTGCCAGTAGTGCGAAGGTTGGTGACATAATCTTCAAATGCTGATGTGGTTTTGTTAGGGGGAATCGTCATGGTTGAAGATGAAGGGGTGGTAATGATGGGGGCTAGGGTGGTGGACGATGTCTTGGGGCATGGTCGCTGGTTGGACAAGAGACATTTGTCCATCATGTTTCCTGTCTTTCGGCAACAAAAACATCTACCTTCCTTGATGCATTTGGCTCATTCAAGGGAGGTGAGCTTGGAGAGGTGAATGGCATCCACATTCATTGCATTGGGATTGGGAGTGGTCTGGGAGCAATGGGGAGAGGATTGATGAAATGGAAGGATGGGTCATATACCCTTTCGTACAGAGGCAATGCGAGCTTCTTGCCCATGGAAGGTCTTCGCCTTTTCAATCCAATCAAAAATGGTATTAGGTACAGTGGGCATGAAGAGGATCATGATGGTGATTTCTTGATTGATTCCAAAGGTGAAGTGATCAATGAGGGTATCATTGTCAGTGATGCCAGCTTTGGCAGCGAGATTCTGGAAATCTGTGATGTATTTCTGGAATCCATCATCCTTGGTTCCATCCTCTTTCTTGAAGGAAGTTTGGACCAGTTTCAAGAAGTCAAGGTGGGCAGTGGCTTTGGTGTTGAAGGGGAAAAAGGTGGATTTGAAGTTTTCTGCGAATTTGTCAAAGGTTTTCTCAGTACTGGCAATGGAGGGGTCACTCATTTTGTTGTACCACATTTCAGAGAAGGAGACACCTTGTCCCTTGCTCATTTTATTGAGCAACATCATGATCTTATCGTCATCAGAGGTGTAGATGGTCTTGTTGATGGAGAAGTAGGCATTCATGGCCTTCATCCATCGAGTGGCATCTGCAGGTTCACCAGAAAAGTCAGCTAGGAGAGCTGCTTTTAGTTCAGTTTTCATAGAGGACATTGGTGGGGCAGGGAGTGTTGTGGGAGGGGCAGGTGGGGCAGGTGGTGCTGGGGGTGCTGGGAGTGCGAGGGGTGTTGGGGGTACAGAGGGGACAATGGGTACTGGGTTTGCAGGGGGGGCAGGGGGTCTGGTTGTTTGTTGAGGTGGTCCTGGTGGAGCAGGGGAAATTGAGGGTCCAGCTATTCTTCTGGAGTGCGAGGGTGGGGACAATGTTTCTTCATCCAAGTCAGGGGGTAGGCCAAAGGTTCTTTGAGGGGGTATGATGACAGTGGGGTGTTCGTCCTACTTCTAGATAGAAGGGATGAGGGATATATTTGATCTTTTGTTACACTTGTTGTACGTTCTTGGTGATGACCAAGAATATCTCAGTCTCAAGGGAGGACACTCATGAAGAGGTGCAACAATGTCCTGAGAAAAGGGGGACAAAAGAGAATATAAAGAGGACTAGGTCTTAGGGACTGGGGACTCAGGAGAGCTGAGGACACAAGAATGCACACTGGATTGCATAGATCAAGTATATGGGATAAGTACAAGACAGCGGGTATTTATAGAGTATTCCTGTGAACAAGAAATGTTCTAGAAAGAAGGGGAATTGTGGATAAACTCGCCATTGTGAGAGAGATGGCTGTGGAGAAGGCTGTCTGTGGAGACAAAGCAAAAAGGAGAAAGAAAGATAGGTAACCACCTGTATGAAAGGGAAGGAAATTGTAACATTGGCAACTCCGGCACATTCTCACACACTCCTCACTTCTGTTCCTCCAAACTTCTATCTTTAGTATAGTTTCATTCTTATGCTGTTCTCTATTCTTGCTTTGTAATAACTCCAAATACTGGTGCTCACTTAAGAGCACTGCCCTGGCTATGTTTTTCCTGTCTTCATTCCACTTACCAATCCTTTAGTAAACTTCATTACTAATCTGTCTCTGTCCTCCATATATAAACCCATAGTTCGACCCTTTTGTACTTTAGTCAAATATCAAATCAAATTAACTCCTCATTGATCCTCTAACTCAACTCCAAGTCTGTCTGATCCTTCTCTCTTTGGATCATCCTCTGGTACTTAGAATCCTTCATGAATCTTCATACAACTCCAACCTCCACAATTTGGGACACACGGATTTAGTAAGGGCACAGCACATAAGTTGAAACCAAGTCCCATCTGACTGCATTGTTCCAGAGTTTGTTCCAGACACTGGACCCGTCTCTAACAGTATATTTGACTCTCTACTTGCTTGAATCTGCTCCATGACTTCCCATACTTGTACCCAAACTCGTCCAAGTATCCTCCCTGCTATATCCCCTCGCTACAACCTTCTGTCCTCTGGCCATATGAATAAGGATTGCTCAAAGTCCAATTCCAAGGCTTCGAAGGCTTGTGCAGTTTCTACTGCAACTCCAGAAACTAAACCGGAGGTCTCCTTGGAGACAAAAAAATAGTCTGCGACCTCCTTGACTCCACACAGGAAGGAGGTTGCATTGAACCTAACTGTGCACTCAAGGAGATCCATCTCAACGTATCCACTCTCTTAAATCCAAAATCACTTATGCCCTCCATCTCAATCTCTTTCCATGACATTCCTGCTTTCTTTGCACTTGTAGATTCTGGATCCTCTGATTGTTTCATAGATACAAACTTTGTCAATAGACAGTCTTTCCACCTACCCTGTCCCTCCATTGCAACTCTGTCTCTTCAATGGAACCACAAATTCTGTTATCACTCAAGCCCTTGACCTATCTATCCATTTCCAAACTGGTGACATCACTTCAACAACATTTTATGTCACTCCACTGGATGGTTCCTGTTCCCTTGTTCTAGGACATAACTGGCTCACCCATTACAATTTGTTGATTGACTGGGTTTCAAGCAATATCTCATTCCATACACCTGAACAGTCCTTGCCAACACCCCTGAGCTCATCTTCACAGCCTCCGGACTTACCTCCTCCGGCTGACCCCGATTTACTGTGTTTCTCCAATTGAAAGGCACCTCCTATCGTGATTATTAGTGCACCCACTTTTGTGCTTGCATGTCGTTTTGAAGGCTCCATTCAATTTAGTATGCAAATCTGTCCTCAGGAGAGTGATCTCCATGCCTTCTCCACTACTCCAGAAAAGGCCAATCTCTCTGGAGTACCTCCAGACTACCACAACTTTGCAGATGTGTTTAGCAAAAGCAAGGCCTCTATCCTTGCTCCCCATTGCGAACACAATTTGAAGATTGACCTGGAGGAAGGTGCTTCACCTCCCATTGGTACTACCTACTCCCTTTCCCCATCCAAGCTTGAATCCCTCTATGTGTTCCTCGATGAGCATCTAGCAATGGGTTTCATCCATCCCTCATCCTCCACTCATACTGCTCCGGTTCTCTTTGTCCACAAGAAGGATGGTTCACTTCACCTCTGTGTTGACTTCTGAGGACTAAATAAGATCATAAAGAAAGATCGCTATCCACTCCCCAGTATTACCAACCTTCTAGGCACTCCAAGCCATGCAAAGATCTACACCAAGATCGATCTCCAGCATGCGTACCACTTGGTCCACATTGCTGATGGAGATGAATGGAAAACATCTTTCCAGACTCACTATAGCTCCTATGAGTGACTCATCATGCCATTCAGTCTAACCAATGCCCCTACAGCATTCCAGCAATTCATCAACACCATCTTCGCAGATCTCTTAGATGTTTGTGTGATTGTATACCTTGATGACATTCTTATCTACTCTGAGGATATGGCCTTCCACAAGGAGCATGTCCAAGAAGTACTCCATCACCTCCATAAACATGGTCTTTATGCTAAGCCTGAAAAGTGTGAGTTCCACATGGACTCCACTGAATACCTGGGTTACTGTCTTTCACCCTCCGGTCTCACTATGTCTTCGGACAAGGTCAAAACAATCCAAGACTGGCTGGAACCCTGAAAAGTAAAGGACATTCAGTCTTTCCTCAGCTTCACCAATTTCTACTGGCATTTTATCCATAACCACTCTGACATTGTTGCTCCTTTAACTCATCTTACTCGCAAAGGTACACCATGGAACTTCTCCAATGACTGTCGCTTCACTTTCCAGACCCTTAAAGATGCCTTCACATCTGCTCCAATCCTTACTCACTGGTCTTTGGACTCTCTGTTGATTGTTGAAATGGATGCATCGGATTATGCCATCACTGGCATTCTTTCCCTTCAATGTCCAGACAACAAAGTCCATTCTGTCACATATTACTCTTGGACGCTTACCACTTCAGAGCTCAACTATGACACTCATGATAAGAAGCTCCTCGCTATCCACAAGTCCTTCCAGACTTGGCATCATTACCTGGAGGGGTCCAGTATTCCCATTGACATCATCACCAACCACAAGAACCTTGAGTACTTTGTGACCTCTAAGCTCCTGACTTGCTGGCAAGCCCGGTGGTCAGAGTTCCTCTCCCAATTCAACATGGTTATCCATTTCCATCCCAGACACCTTGGTGTGAAACCTGATGCCCTCACTAGACACTGGGACATCTATCCCAAAGAGGGGGATAAGGACTACACTCGCATCAATCCTCACAATTTCTGTCCCATTTTCACTCAAGAACAGCTCACTTTGTCCCTCCGAGCGACTTGTCTTGCAGCTCTGGTACTCCAAACTAGCATACTCTGTGATGTCAAGCAATTCCATAGTGATATCCTCTCTGCTCTCCTCTCTGATTCCATTGCTATTCAGCACCTTTCCCCTACTGAACCCTCTGACTCCCATTGGTCAATTGACTCCAATGGTTTCCTTTGTCTAGATGACTGCATCTATGTCCCTGATTCTGACAATCTCTATCTCTGTGTCCTCCAGTACAAACATGATCACCCACTCTTTGGACACTTTGGACAGAATCGGACACTGGAACTGATTCAATGCGAATATACATGGCCAGGAATCTGAACATTTGTAAAGGACTATATCTCGTCCTGCACATCCTGTGCCTGTGCCAAAGTTCCTAGACACAAGCCATATGGACTCCTGAAACAACTCCCAATCCTCAAGAAGCCCTGGAACTCCATTTTCATGGACCTCATCAAACAACTTCCTCCATCCTCCAAATTCACTTCCATACTCATTGTCATTGATTGTCTGTCAAAGCAATACATCTTCCTCCCAACACACAATACTATTACATCTTCCGAGTTAGCCAAGTTGTTCCTACTCCATGTCTTTTCCAAGCATGGAGTTCCCTTTTACATCACCTCCAATCAAGGCTCCGAATTCACATCACACTTCTTCCATTCTCTCAATAAGGCCCTCAATATCCATTTACACTTCACCTCCAGTTATCACCCAGAAGGAGATGGTCAAACTGAACAAATGAATCAGACACTCGAGCAGTACCTAAGGATCTATTGTAATTACCAGCAAGACAACTGGTCTGAACTCCTGCCCCTTGTGGAGTTCTCCTACAACAATGCTCCAAATGCTACTACTGGAATATCACCGTTCTTCGCTAACAAAGGGTACCACCCAAATTTTACAGTGCACCCTGAATGAGATCTCACCTCTGCTCGAGCACACGAATACTCTATTGACCTCAATTCCTTCCATGAATTCCTCCAAGAAGAAATGGCTCATGTACAAGAGCGATACCAAGGCCCTGTGGATGCTAAGCAGACTCTGGCATCAGACTTCAAAGTCAGTGATCAGGTATTCATAAAAGCAAAATACTGATGCTCTATGCAACCCTCCAAGAAACTATCAGAAAAGAACTTGGGTCCATATGACATCATCGCTCAACCCAGTAGTCACTCCTTTATACTCCATCTCCCCGACTCCATGAAGTCCATCCACCCCATCTTCCACATCTCTCAACTAGAACCCTCTGTACCCAACATCATCCCCAATTGGACTCAACCTCCACCTCCGGCAGTTGAAATAGATGGTGAACTGGAGTATGAGATCTCCAAAATACTCAACTCCAAGTTAGACCATCAATGTAAGTCCTGCAAACTCCTTTACCCAGTTCAATGGTCCAACTATGAAGGCACTGACAAAGAAACATCTTGGTTACTTGCTATGGAACTCAGACATGCCTCTGAGCTTGTGCAAGATTTTCACACTCGTTATTTGGAGAAGCCTGGATTTCACAATTCCTGATTTTGGCAAACATTTTTTTTTGTTCAACAAATATACATTTTGTACACTATTCCACTATCCCAGCCTGCTGTTAGAGACTGGTCCGATGTCTGGAATGAACTCTGGAATGATGTAGTTGGACAGGACTTGACTTCAGTTTATGTGCTGCACCCTTACTCAATCTGCATGTCCCAAATTTGTGGAGGTCGGAGTTGTACAAAGATCCACAAAGGATTCTAAGTACTGGAGGGTGATCCGAAGAGAGAGGATTAGAAGGACTCAGAGTTGAGTCAGAGGATCAATGAGGAATTGATAGACAGTTAACTTGATTTGATATTTGACTAAAGTACAAAAGAGTCAAACTATAGGTTTATATACAGAGGATGGAGACAGATTAGTAACAGAGTTTACTAAGGGATTGGTAAATGGAACGGAGACAGGAGAAACATAACTGGAGCAGTGCTTCTAAGTGAGCACCGGTATACAGAGTTATTACAAAGCAAGAATGAAGAACAGCATAAGAATGAAACTATACTAAAGATAGAAGTCCGGAGAAACAGAAGTGAGGAGTGTGTGAGAATGTGCTGGAGTTGTCGAGAAGTGATCAGAGAAGAGACCGGAGGACTGGAGTTGGACTTGGTGAATATTTGGGATATGACACCTGCCTTATAAACTCCACATCTTCCCTGTACAGTGAGCTCAGAAACCCTTTCCATGTTGGGCCTGGCAGCAGTGTGCACAGCATGCTGCCAAACCCTGTGGGAATTTCGCTTAGCTTTGGTGGAATTATAAATAGTACATACTCTTGGCTACAAAATGACCCCTTAGGTCATGTGATTTGGTTCACACACTGTGGAGATATCATTATTACAAACCAGCAATGTCATGGAAAGGGTTTCCAAGCTTTTGAATTGATGACTAGGATCTTAGTCAAATCATATGATATTTGCAATTGTTTGTTGGTACAAACAAAGATATACATGTAAACAGTATGTCTGAGTTTAAAAAAGTTCACATGCCTGTTGATTCTTACCTATTACCATGGTTAAATCTCTTTCTCTTACTCAACAAGCCACCATCCTCTTCCTGCTTGATGCTGGCCATTCTGGTGAAGCCATTGCCAAGTGAACTGGTGTCAGCCCTTCTACCATATCCAAACTTCATTCCAAGAAGCATTCTACCCTTCCAAAAGATGTTGGAGGTTGTCCTTCCAAGCTTTCTCCTGCCAATATCCATCATGTCCAATACCCCATTATCTTTGGTAGAGCTGAAAATGCAGTCCAAGTGACCAAAGCTCTCACCAACATCACCAATTAGCCTCTATCTGCCAGTTCAGTTCATTTTCACTTGAAAAAGTCTGGTATAAAGGCTGTGGTCAAGTCCAAACACCCTTTTCTCTCTGCTAGACATTGCAAGGCT
>JBBPLF010000894.1:0-14125 GCA_038089615.1 Aureoboletus auriporus
ATTATCTGTGCGGTTATCGCCGGTAATTTACATGCCTGATTGCAATGTTAAATTGATATCCATGGGTACCCTGCTCAGAGACCCCTGTCTCTCCCTTCAGAATGGGCCTGCCCACATCTCCTTTTACAACAAATGTGGGGATCAAACAATCCTTACCTTTCACAGTCACGGTGACACTATGTACTGGATCAAAGCACCTGCCATGCATCCAAATGCGCAGCATTCTATGACCGCCTCTTTGGATTATGATCTCATGCATCGCCGGCTTGGCCACCCCTCCAACGAGGTACTGAAGGCCGCCAAGTGCCACTTGAAGGATTTCCCCAACATCACTGTCCTGCCCAAGAAACTCATATGTCCTGGATGTGAGATGGGTAAACAGCCCAATTGACCCTTTCCTCATAGTGAGATGCGGGCCTCTGCTCCCTTTGAGTTGATCCACTCAGACTTTAAGTCCTTTGAGATTGAGTCATACCACAAATACAAGTACACTGTCGTCTTTTATGATGACTATACATCCATGGGATGGGTCGTCTGTATTAAGTCCAAGGATCAGACCCTTCGGACTATAAAACAGTTCTTCGCCTTCATCCGCACTCATTACAATGCCATCATCAAACACTGGCATTCTGATGCAGGAGGAGAATACACCTCCAAGGCATTCAAAGAATACATGCGTGATAATGGCATCAACATCCAACAATCCACCCCATATGCTCACCAGCAAAACAGTCACATGGAGCGATTTATTCGCACACTGATGGAAAAGGCACAGGCCATGTGCTTACATGCCTGCCTACCGTCTTCTTACTGGGAGTTTGCTATCCTACATGCGGCTCATGTGTACAATCGCACCCCCAACACTCGCCTGAACTGGAAAACCCCCCTGGAACTACTTCAGGAGGAGCAACCTTCCATTTCTCACCTACGCATCTTCGGTTGCAATGCCTATGCACACCTTGCCCCTGAAACCCAGGAAGGAAAGCTCCAACCTAGATCCCAACTAATGATCTATTTGGGTGTTGCCGAGGAAAGTACTACCAACTTCCTCTTCATGAAGCCCAACAATGCGCTTCACACCTCTGCACACGCCATCTTCGATGAGCACCTATTTCCCCACTGTCCCGGCTCAAAACCGCATCAGCCTCTCCCTAGGCCTCCTACTGAGCGCCACTCTCATGAGGACACTGATTCCTCATCCTCCTCTTCTGAGGATAATTGGTCCGATGCAGAACCTGCTCCCAACAGTCCCCCTTGTCCTCCTGCACTCCCATGTCGATCTGAACGCATCAGGCAGCCCCCCCTTTGCCCCGGCAATATCTATGACAAACAGCGCCATCCCCTCGATCAGCTCCGGGATGCCAAACGCGGTTCCACTTGGCATCGACCCGACTCTGGCTCTGGTGCCCCTGGCCCCAGTTCTGAGACGGAACCACCCATTGTCTCTGATTCCGGTGCAGACTCACCAATGGTCCCTGGCCACCTCCCTCCCTCTCCAACTCCGTCGGAATCCGATGTCAAGAGGTTGACCACGGAAGGGGGAGACACGCTTGCTGATTTCCTGTGCAAATGCGCCATACCAGCTTCAGATGAGTCCACCAACGTGAATTATTGCGAATGATCTTACCGAGACATACAACGTCTACCACACGACGAACAAAAACTGTGGCGAAAAGCTTGTGAGGATGAGCTTCAAATACTTAAGGATCGAAAGGTCTGGGAAGTGGTTGATAAACCCCCCAACCAAAAGATCATCAAGAACCGATGGGTTTTTGACATCAAGTCTGACAGCCATAAGAAAGCCCGCCTTGTTGCAAAAGGCTTCTCCCAAGTGGAAAGCACGGACTTTGACCAAATATTCTCCCCAGTCGTACGTTTTGAAACGGTGCGGGCCATGCTCGCCCTTTCAGCCTTGGAGAACTGGTACATCACCAGCCTCGATGTGCGATCAGCCTATCTATATGGCATACTGGAAGAGGAACTCTACATGGAGTTTCCTGAAGGGTTCTCTCCACCCGAACTAAAAGGAAAGAAAGTCCTCCGACTTTTACACGCTATATATGGCCTTAAGCAAGCCAGATTAGCCTGGTGGCGCGCCCTTGACCAATCCATAAGGGAACTCGGATTCGAGCATCTCAAAACAGACACTGGACTTTTCATTTATCGCAAAGGCAAACAGCTAGTTCTAGCGATAGTCTATGTAGACGACACCCTATTCTGTGGACCCGACAAAGCCTTTGTAGACAAGGTTAAAGGGGCCTTCATGAAGAAATGGGAATGTTGCGACCTCGGTGAACCTTGCAAGTTCCTGAGGATGAACATTCGTCGTGTTGGCAAGAAAATATTTCTTGACCAACGGTCGTACCTACTCAAAGTTTTGGAATGATGCGGCATGACAAATGCCAGGTCTGCCCCAACACCCCTTCCACAAGGATATTATCCAGCGAAGAATGATGCCACTGTTAACCCGGAACTGCAGACGCGCTTCCAAACAGTTATTGGCTCATTAATGTACCTCATGATTGGTACCCGTCCAGACATTGCGTATGCGGTGACACAACTCGCTTGAATGTCGGCCAACCCATCCCACAAGCATTTAGAAAAAGCTCTGTACATATGTCGCTACCTGATTGGCACACAGGACTACTCGTTAGTCTATGACGGCGATAGCGATAAAGGAATCATTGCCTGTATGGATGCAGATTGGGGACAGGACAAGATCACTTACCATTCCCAGACCGGCTTTTACCTAAAGCTGGCCAATGGTGTTTTCCTGTGGAATTCACATCTTCAAAAAACCACAGCACTCTCTTCGACGGAAGCAGAGTATATGGCCTTGAGCGACTGCACACGCCAGGCCATTTGGATCCATCAGATGATGGGAGAACTCGGATACAACCTTAACCCCATCCCGGTATGTGGTGATAATCAAGGATCCTTATTCCTTGCCCAGAATCCCATCACTGAAAAACGATCCAAACACATCCCCATACATTATCACTTTGTACACAACGCAGTGATGATGTGAAAACAGGTCGAACTGCTATTTGTCCCTGGGACCGAAAACCCCACCGACATGTTTACCAAAAACCTCAGCAAAATCAAATTCCATGAGTACCGCAGTCAATTGGGTCTGAAATTCTATACGAATTCAACAGACTGAGATGGGTCTCAAGCACTCTCGCTGCCTTCTTCAGGCTGTGCGGATGATCTTCCCTTTCTTGCTTCTCCTTCTCTCTTCTCTCTTAGTGCCCTTATGGCCTTTCATGCTTACGTCTACCCTCATACACTAAGCAAGGGGGAGTGTTTGATAAGTAGTAGCAACTGTCACGTGGCACACAGCCACTGTAGTTATATATTACAAACTCAGTAGCTGAGTTTGAATAACACTCTTGACCAGTAATCACTACATTCGAGGTTAAGTCCCACTTAAGCACTCAGGTATGTATGTTCCTATCCTAGGGTACAACCCTTTCTCCTTTCAACAGCTTTAATACAGGCAACCCCTGTAGGCACAGTATTGTACCTTAATGTTCACTTCTACTACAAAGGTCCCTGAGGACAACCTTTTTACGCATCAAAAGAAGAAAGCCGTGAGTGCGCGCAATGCAAGACAAGTCTCCCCGAGCAACATCACAGTCGTAGTCTGTGCAGTATAATGTTACTGGTTAACGTTGTTACATGGTCGTCTGCCATATTAAATTAGGATAACGTTGCTGAGCCCATAGCGCACCAGGACCACTGTCTGCATAGATCCCGGACAATAAATGGATCGTCGCTTCTGACCTGCGAGAGCGGTTAGTGTAATACCTACGTACAGGTAGACTTGCACAAGCGAGGGATTGATCTAGTGGCTATTGACTAGACAACCCAAACGAAGAAGACACAGGTTAGGAAGCCTGCCAAACGAGGAAAAAAAACATATAAGCATCAAGGTCATTACCTTTGACGGACCTTACTTCGAAAACCTTCCAGCTTATTGGGCCGAAGCATCTATCCATGACACCTTCTTTGACGGTGAATACGTCAAAGTTCACGATCTCTTTTGGGATTCAGAGCCTACTGCATCTTACGCCGCAGTAGCCGAATTCAAACAAATCCTACCCGCTCCCATCCCCCACTGGTCTGAGATCGACTTAGACCTTCTCTACCCACACCCCCAAACTGTTGTTACACCAGCGACAAGGAACCCCGCTCTCAGAAGATCTGAGCGAAGAAGAAAGGTTCCTTCACGACTCCCTGCCACCCTCACCATACCATGCCCCCATCTTCATTCCCGAAATGAACATAGACACCCCACAAGATATGGCTACCATGATGGCCAACATGAATCAGATGCTGGTGGCCCTTCAGGCCCAACTGGCACAAGCAAACAACAGGGCAAACAACGCCTTGGCAAGGGCCCAAGCAGCCGAAACTGAAGCTGTGGTGGCAGCACGAACCACAGTCCTGGCCAAACTTAACCAGCCAAACCCTCAAAACACAGAGTTTAAAATCTCCAAAAAAGTCAAAGTGGTCCCTGACCTGGGCTGCTACTTTGGAGTACCCACTGAGTTCAAAACTTGGTGGATCAAAATGAAAACGTACCTTGCTTTAAATGAGGAAACTTTCACAAGGGATTCAGACAGGATAGTCGCTGTCCTGATGAGAATTGGTCCCAAAGATGGTGACAAAAACAGTGCTGGAGCCTGGGCACAAATCAAATTACAAAAGCTAGCTGATGGGCTGTGGGGCCTCATCAATTTCAAGCTGTTCAAACTCGAGGTCGAAAGTAGATTTCGGTCCTCCCTCGATAAGGACATGGCTATGCATCTTCTGGAGAAGCGCATACAAGGAAACACGGAGCGGATTCACCGCTACCTCACTGATTGGGAACAGCTTTACCTCAGGGCTGAACCCTCCCACTCTGAGGCCTGTCGGCTCTTGGAGAAGAACGTGTGCAAGGACATAATGCGCATTATCTTCGAACAAGGAAAGAGGAAAGAAGACCCTGATGACTATATGATGGTCATCAAAGAAGTAGGAACCACACTGGAGCAATATGAGCTCCGGTTTGAAACTCAAAGGGAACCTTACATTCCAAAGGCATCCGGCTCTGGTAGCCACACTTATGGAGGCCATGGCGAGCCCATGGACATTGGAGCACTGCAACATGGGTGTTTCAATTGTGGAAAGGAAGGCCATCAGGCTAAGCAGTGCCGCAGCCCCAAAAAGGAATGCGGCAAATGTCATTTCCTTGGAGGAGGACATGCTCAAAGATGTCCGGACTTTAAACAGGTCCGTTCAATGAGCATGGCAGCTCCCACTGGTGGAGAGCAATCATCAGCCAGTACTTCTTCTTCTCGGAATACTGCTGGGCTCGGACTTCCTGACCCCTCAAGTGACGCCTACCAACAAATAAGGGTGTTCTTCCATGATGAGTACGACGTGGAAATGAAGAGCCAGGGAAAAGAATACAGCGCATAAACCTACCAGGTGTTTGTGTGCCAAAGGACCCTAAAAAGGACTCTATGTACAACAAGTACAATTATTTACAATGTATTGGAGCATCGCCTGAGGACAACTCCCTAACTAGGACAATCCCTGTAGTACGATTACCAAAGACCGATGGAATGGCACAAGAAGTCGCACACTGCATGGATAATGCAGGCTTAATTTCCCATACCAAAAAAGAAAAAAATATTATGTTATCTATTAGCAAACAAACCCCAGAATGGATCTTAGTAAGGTCCATAAAACCAAAAAGAGAAGTCCTGGTGGAGATAGAAGTTTTCCACCTGACAACCAAGGACAAGCGACATGTTGCTGAAGCATTGCTCAATAGCGGTGCCAATGGCATCTTTGTTGACAAAGATTAGGCTAGTAAAAGGAAACTACCCATGAAACCCCTTGCACGACCGATCCCCATGTTTAACGTTGACGGATTGAAAAACCAAGGAGGCAGTATTACACACACTGTCGAACTCATCGTCCAGTACCAGGGACACCGTGAGAAAGTTGTGGCAGAAGTCACATCACTGGGAAAGAATTTGATCATTCTTGGCTATAAATGGCTTGAAACCCACAACCTGGAGATAGACTGGCCCTCCAGTAAAGTCACACTCTCACGCTGTCCACCATCGTGCCACTTTTTAGCAGAAAGAGGTGCCTTCTTACATTCCCTCGATGAACAAGAGCAAGGCATCACTCAGGGAGCATACGACACGATTAAGTCTTTAGAGAAACCTAAGGACGATGACAACCCCGCGGCATTAGTGCCAACACAGTTCCACAAATATCTGGACTGCTTTTCCAAAAAGGAATCGGAACGTCTTCCCATCAGAAAACCATGGGATCACGCAATCGACATGAAGGAAGGATTTGTCCCCAAAAAGGGCAAACTATGTATACAATATGATGCCCGTAGAAGTAGATGAAGTTAACAGCTTCGTCGAAGATCAATTATGGAAGGGATATATCTGACCTTCTAAGTCCCCCCAAGCCGCACCAGTGTTCTTCATTCCCAAAAAGGATGAAAAGAAATGCATGGTGCAAGACTACCAATACCTCAATAAGTGGACAATTAAAAATAGCTACTCGCTGCTGCTCATTTCTCAGCTAGTGGACAAGCTGAAGGGTGCCAAGATGTTCACCAAGATGGACCTCCAATGGGGGTACAACAATATTTGGATCAAGGAAGGCGACGAATGGAAGGCCGCATTCGTTATGCCTAAAGGAGTCTCTGAACCTCTCATTATGTACTTTGGGCAGTGCAATTCACCCAGTACATTCCAGCAAATGATGAATGAAATATTTGTTGATATGGACAATGTGATTATCATCTACATTGATGACCTAATGGTTTTCACCAAATCAGACGATATCGAAGAACACGACCGAATCATCTTAGAAGTCCTATGGAGATTAAAAGAAAACAATCTCTTCATCAAACCTGAGAAATGCACATTCCACACAAAAGAAGTGGAGTTCTTAGGAATGGTCATAAATGAGTATGGCATCAAGATGGAAGCTGGCAAGATGGAAGCTGTGAAAGGATGGCCAACACCTCGAAACATAAAAGGAGTGAGAAGTTTCCTCAGACTAGCAAACTTCTATTGAAGATTTATCAAGGACTTTTCCGCGATCACATGACCCCTGCACGATCTAACCAAAAAGGATCACCCCTGGACGTGGGATGTGTTACGATTCACCCCTATTCATTTTTCCTCTTGTCATCTTGCTTACTTCTCCAAGCGTTCCCGTCAGATGACTTGTCATCTTGCTTACCTTTCTATGCGTTCCTATCAGACACGTGTCTTGCTGTACAGCCCGCTTGACATCATTATTTCTTCTTCCATCCTACTTGCTGTGTATTACTAAACATTCCTAGGAATTCCTTCACATTCTATTGCTTAGTAATTCCCCTTTCCTTTCCCTATATAAACCCTATGATACCAATGATGTACCTCACACTTGACCTACCTGGAATAGCATCACTCTTGTACATCGTCTTTGATCCCTCGGATCCCTTGTTTCCTTGAAGTCCTTGTCCTACTTTGAGTGGACGCTCCCTCGAAACCCTTGAACCACCGATGACAGTGTTGTCATCAGAAGAACCCCCTTCAACCCTTGAACCATCTACAACGAATGTTCGTCCTAGACAGAACCTTTGAACCGACCAGGTCTACGTTCACCTCTACCCGAGTTGAGTGTAACAAAAGGTCAAGCATGCTCTAAACAAGCTACCATCGTCGTAAGCCTTTTATCACCATTTCCCATCACCGTCCCTTGACCGACCCTCATTGGGATCACCACTGAACTCCAGCTCAAGAACCTGCTTCTGAGCCCGAACTTGATCCCTCCCTCACCGATCTTGAGGAGGAACTCGACCTTGACACCACCCTTCTTACTGAAGAAGAACGAAGGGAAGACCTTGACTTAGCTCATACCTTGTCTGCCACCTTGAACATCCCACATATACCCACACCCCCATCACCAACTCCAGTCGTCCCTCGTACCAACCTCTTCGCAATACCCCCATCTTTGTCACCAGTAACCCCAACCATGTCCAATGCCACCCTTGCCACGAAACCCACCGAACTACTTATCGGAACTCCCGAATCCTTCAGTGGAAACCCATCCAAAGCCATGATCTGGCTCAACACCATTGTCTTTTATCTCATGGTCAATGACAAAGTATACGACTCCGAAGCCAAACGTGTTGTCTTCGCCCTATCCTATATGACGAAAGGAACTGCCGTTACTTGGGCAGCCACCTATTGCCAGAAAGCACTGAATGCAACACCACCGGACTTAGGAACCTTCGCCGACTTCCAGGCTGCGTTTAAAACCACATTCGAAAGAAAGGACACTGCCGAAAGAGCCACTGTTTGGCTTACCACCTACCGCATGCCTGAAAATGGCAACCTCTCTGAATACATTGCCAACTTCCAGAACAACGTTATTGTCTCCAGAATTACTGAAGACAGTGTCTTACGATCATTCTTCAGGGCTGGACTTCCCATCTCCATGTCCGAAAAGATCAGTGAATCTAGCAAAGACACCAAGACCATCAACGACTGGTACAAACGGGCACAAGAAGTCCAAACCAGGCGAGACATTGCCAAGGCTTTTGCCCAGCAACACCATAGCAAGATCACCACCCAGACTTACACCCCTTCAACCCCGAAAACTCAGACCAAAACCCGTGATCCTGATGCCATGGATGTTGATGCCATTCGTGTCTCCAAACTCACCCCAGAAGAACGCAAATGATGCTGTGACAAGGAACTTTACTTTTGCTGCAGAAAACCCAGACACATGGGAGGAGAATGCCCCAACTTCGCCCAAAGAGACTCCACCATCAAGACAACCGCCAAAGAAGACAAGATCCCTAATCTCATGAACATTGATGATGACGAAGAAACCGTTCAAAGGGTAGCTTTCACCCCTTCAGATTTTTGAAGAGGGGAACTTGATCAACGCAAGTCTCCCCTACCCTTAGATGTGATGCTGTATACATACAATCTTTGACCAAATCTATGCAAATTCCTGTCCAGATTGTCGTTCCATCACATACCCTGCAAACCGTCAAAACCTGCACCCTAGTCAACAGCAGAGCTGACATCTCCTGTATTGACCGACAATTCGTGCAAAAACACGGATTGCCCACCATCAAGCTCATGAAACCCATCCGCGTATGAAATGCTGATTCCTCCTACAACAACAACGGAGAAATTCGGTACACCTGTGATCTTTTCCTCATCATCGAAGGTATCACCCAATGAACTACCTTCCACGTCATGTCCTGTGGACATGACAATATCATACTTGGACTCCCTTGGCTCAAAAAGACCAACCCGACGGTTGATTGGGCAAAACACACCCTCTCCCTTGATGAATCCCTTGATGAATCCAAAGATCTTTTTCAATCCCACCTGAAGGATACCGAATGACATGACGCCTTTTACAAAAAGGCATCCTTTCCCCCACCGAAACATGTCCACGTCAACACCGCTACTGAAGATCATCTCTTCTCATATCTAAATCAAGAAACTGAATCCCAGTACATCCAGCGCGCCCTCAACAACAGAGTTCTTCATCGCATCATTTGATGTGGATCCTGCTTCATCCCCAAAGGATCACTAGTCATTGCCAAGCTAACCACTGCCACTGAACTTGCCATGACCACTGAAAAGAACAAGCCCAAGGCTGTTCTTCCCCCCGAGTACCAGAACTTTGCTTCTGTCTTTTCAAAAGAAGCCATGGACCACGTACCCCCCTCTCGTCCCTATGACCACGAGATCAATACCAAAGATACCTTCGTCCCAAAAATTGGGAAAGTCTATCCCCTCTCTCCCGAGGAACGAAAAGCAACCAAATCGTTCCTTGACGAACATCTCGCATCTGGGAAAATCCACCCATCCAACTCCCCTCAAGCCTCACCCTTCTTTTTTGTTAAAAAGAAAGATGGAGGTCTTCATCCCTGCCAGGATTACCAATATCTCAACGAACATACCGTCCGCGATGCATACCTCCTTCTGCTTATCTCTGACCTCGTCGACAAACTTCAAGGTGCCAAGGTCTTTACCAAGTTCGACATCCGCTGGGGCTATAACAATGTTCGCATCAAAGACGGACATCAATGGAAAGCCATCTTCGTTACTCACAAAGGACTCTTCGAACCCACCATCATGTTCTTCGGCCTCAACAACTCCCCCGCTACCTTCCAACGCTTCATGAACGATTCCTTTAGAGATATGATCTCTGAAGGATGGCTCATCATCTCCATGGACGACCTCCTTATCTTTTCCCCTGATGACGACACACACACCGAATACACCCAACGAGTTCTTCAATGAATGAAGGAACTCGACCTCCACTTGAAACTAGAAAAATGTACCTTTGCTGCTACCGAGGTTGAATACCTCGGCATGATTGTTAAACCCGGACAACTCGCTATGGACCCTGTCAAACTCGATGGCATCGCCAAATGGCCCACACCTACTAAGGTCAAGGAAGTTCGCTCTTTCCTAGGCTTCGCCAACTTCTACCGTCGATTCATCCCCGACTATTCCTCCGTCGTATGCCCTCTCATCAATCTCACTAAGAAAGATCTCACTTGGAACTGGACCCCCTCCTGCCAACAAAGTTTCGACAAACTCAAGGAACTCTTCTTGTTGAAACCTGTTCTCCACCTCCCAGATTTCTCCGCCCCATTTGCCATCACCACCGACACCTCTAAGTTCGCTTCCAGAGCCATTCTCCTTCAGACTGACTCCAATGGTGACTGGCATCCCTGCTCCTACTTGTCGCAGTCGTTTTCCCCAGCCGAACGAAACTATGATATTTACGACCGAGAACTCCTCGCTGTCATTCGTGCCCTGAAATCCTGGTGACACTACCTCCATGGATCCCCTTTTCCAGTCCAGGTCTTCACTGACCACAAAAACTTGACCTACTTCCGTCAACCACAGGCCCTTAACCATCGCCAAGCCCGTTGGCTTCTTGACCTTGCCGACTTTGATCTTAAAATGATCCACATTCCTGGCAAACTTCTTGCTGGCCCCGATGCCCTCTCTCGTCGCCTGGACCTCCTCCCTGACTTATTCACCGAGAATGATGACACAACCCTCCTTCCCCCTTCTCTCTTTGTCAGCCTCATCAACACCTCCCTTTCCAACCGCATCAAATCCACTTCTACCTCTGACCCCCTCGTCCTACAGGCCCTCCAATCTAGGATGACATTCCTCCTACCTTTCGCTCCTGCCTCTCCGATTGGCAATCCCTTGACAGCATCCTCACCTATAAAGGTCGCATCTATGTTCCCCCTGACGACTCCCTTTGTCGCTTCGTCGCTTCGTCCTCCTTCGTTGCCACGACCACGAATCCGCCAGCCATCCTGGCTTCCTCAAAACCCACCAACTTGTCTCCACCGAATTCTGGTGGCCCGGTCTCGCTTCCTTTGTTCACGCCTATATTGCGGGGTGCGCTACCTGTCAACAAAACAAGGTGAACACGCACCCCACTTCTCCTCCTCTCCTCCCCATTCCGTCCTCCGCCTCCTGCCCCTTCCAACAAATCTCCTGCGATCTGATCATTGATCTTCCCCCTTCCACTGGCTTCAACTGTCTCTTGGTCATGGTCGACCATGGGCTTATTAAGGGGATGATTCTTTGCCCCACCAAGACAACCATCACTGCTAAAGGCATCGCGGCCCTCTTTTTCCACAAAGTCTACAAATGGTTTGGTCTATACGACAAAATCATTTCTGATCGCAGTCCCCAATTTGCTTCATCCTTCGCAAAAGAACTTGGAAAACTCCTTGGCTACAACCTGTCCTTGTCCACCGCCTACCATCCGCAATCCGACGGAGAAACCGAACGTGTAAACCAAGAAATCGAAACATATCTCCGCATCTTCTGCAGAAATAACCCCATCTCATGGTCTGACTCCATCTCCCACGCCGAATTTGCCCACAATCACCATCCTCACTCCGTCACCAATCAATCCCCATTCTATCTCATGATGGGATATGAACCCCGTGCCCTACCCACTGTCCTTCCAGAAACCACCCTTCCCGCCATCGAGGAACAATTGAAAACTCTCACTGCCGCTTGTAACGAAGCTCTCGCTGCCCATGAACTAGCATGGCAAGTCATGACCTCTTGCACCAGGAAAATGTTCTCTCCCTTCCAAAAAGGAGATAAAGTTTGGCTAGAAGCACGGAACCTCAAACGGTCTATCGCCAATCCGAAGTTCACACCAAAACGAGAAGGACCTTTTACCATTGTCAAGGTACTATCCCCGATCACCTACCAACTCCGCCTACCCCAAACATGGAAAATCCATCCCGTGTTCCACGCCTCCCTCTTATCGCCCTATCGCGAAAACACCATACACGGCCCGAACTTCCCTGCACCACCACCTGACCTTATCGCTGGAGAAGAAAAATACGAAATTGAGAAGATTCTACACCACAGAGGAACCCCGTCCCGTCGGTCCTTCCTGATCTGATGGAAAGGATACACAGCCGAAGATGACTCATGGGTCCCTGAGTGTGATTTGAAACATGCAAAGTCCGCTCTCATAGATTATAAAAACCGTCACCCTTCCACCTTTCAGAGAAATGCTTCGTAAACGAAAATTCGAATTCCAACCCGGACTCCCCTTCTACAAATTCTTCTTTCTCTTTCGCAACAACCTTCCACCGTCTCATCCCCTCGAACACCAATACTTCTGCATCAAGAAATACAACAATTGTCCCTGGCATTACGAATCGTGATCCATCATGCCTTTTATTTACTCCCCTCGTTCTCCTACCCCAATTTCCTCTATTTCTGTTTCCTCTATTACCATACCTTTATCTGACAGACTTTCTTCTTGTCCTTCATCACCTGCACCCCTCGAATCTTGGAACACCGACTCTTGGGGCCCGACCATTGCTGATACCCCTCCTGTCCCCACTACTGAACCTGTCCAATCTGTTGACCTCCCTCTCTCTGCTTTTTGTACCCAAGATGTTCCCACTGCTGCAGCCCTTGACTTATTGGCCAGACAAATCGCCAATTCCCAAATGACCATTTACTTCGGAAGTCACTTCAATATGGAATCCCCATTGTGGAATCTCCATTGCGCCTTCCTACAAAACCAACATCTTGCCAACCTTCTCTCTCTCATGTCATCCAATGAAAGCATTGCCTCTCGCATCGGCATCCTTTGCCAAATCCAAACCCAAACTGAAGGAAATCTCCTCTCCACTCTTTACCAACTACAAATGCCACTTGCAGTCTCCGAGATCGATCGTTATCATCGCCAATTGGGAGAAGTACAGGCCCATCAGGAACAACGGACTGGAACTCCCACTCCTACCCTTCCCCCTTCCCCTCCTATCCCATCTATGCCTTCCACGTCATCGGCCAACTTTACCATTGAAAAGCAACAGGCAGAACATCTCACCATTGTTGTCGCCCAATGTCTTCTTCCCCCGAACTTCCCCGTGTTTGCCGCATGGCGAGAAGCTGATGAACGTTGACCTCCCTCTAATCCCACCGATCGTTGCTTCCATTGTCAATGAGAAGGTCACTTCATGGCCAACTATCCCAACTATCGCTGCTGCCACTGCTGAATCATCAGGCCAGGTCATGTAGCTTCTCGATGCCCTTGGCATCGTCATTCCCCACCAACTTCCATCTCCTCCACCACCAGTACTTCCTCTACCAATCCTCTTCCTGTCCCTCCTCCACACTTCTACGTCCCTCGTATGATTTCGGCGAATTCCTCTGCCCCTTGTCGCCATCGTTGTACCTGGCAGTGTAGTCGACGATACTCTGATTGCCCCCTTATCCAATCTCGTCAACGATCCAAATCTCCTTCTATCAATGATTCCTTTGCCAATGAAGATCATGGAGACGATATATGGGATAACACCGCTGTCGCCAATGTCACCGGTTTCCTGGGTGTGGACTCTGACTTTTGATTCTTTTCTTCTCTTTGCAGCTTCAAATGTACTCCAGGGGTAATGTTACGATTCACCCCTATTCATTTTTCCTCTTGTCATCTTGCTTACTTCTCCAAGCGTTCCCGTCAGATGACTTGTCATCTTGCTTACCTTTCTATGCGTTCCTATCAGACACGTGTCTTGCTG
>JBBPLF010000895.1:0-14117 GCA_038089615.1 Aureoboletus auriporus
GGCTTCGAGGATAGCAACTCGGATAATCGAGTTACTAGCTGCAAGCTTGTGGGCGATGGTGCGGATGACAAGGCTAGGATGACTGGAGGTGGGGTCGTTCCTGTCAAAGAACAGGTATGCGACACACCGACTTTGCCGTTCCTCGGCAACAGAGTGGGTGATGGCACTCTTCCCGAATCCTGCATCGCCATAAAGCCAATAGATGTTGGTATCAGATGACGAGTCTTCGACCCAATGGAGAATCGGGTCGATGAATTTTCGACGGGTGCCCTTTAGACACGGCTTGCGCCCAGAAGGATTCATTTCTGCTGGATCAAGGATTTGATCGAGAGGCGCTGTGAACTTTTATGAACTAAAGCAAATGAGGAAAAGATATAGACCAACTTTTCTCTCTATGACCGTCTGTCGGAGGAAAAGATATAGACCGATTTTGCTCTCCATGACTGCTCGTCGAAGAGGATGTAACCGTTACACCTTCTGAAGTTCGCGATGTAAACAATTGCGACAGCCTCGATAAGACTTTGGACTTGCGGAGACTGAGGCATGGATGTCTATGGATGTCAAGTGGGAAGAATGTTGGAGGGAGAGTTGGGGCTCTTCTCCCACGCTTCTTCTCTTAAAAGGAAATCGTCTCCATTAGGACCATTCGCAGCGACCTGATGGCCCCTTCCCTCTGCCTGGTTCGCCTCATTGATCGCTCCTTCATGCCTTTGGGAGAGGGCACAGGTATTCCTATTGGACGATCTGGAAAACTCTGTGTCTGGCCGACTATCAACGCTTGGACGCAGTCCCCGAGAATGCCGAGACGGAGACGACTACATAGCTACGCCTGCAACCATCTTCGATGACCCTCATTCTTCCGCATTTCATGGACACACTACATCCGACCCGTCCGTGCGCATCCTATCATCCCATTACCACGATCAAGCATTGTGCAACCAACACTTTCCTCGTCGACGCCTCTTCTATTCTTTTACTCGTCATGTCTCACTCGTTTATGCCTCTCTCCATGGAGGCAGCCCCGACACTTGTTGCTGCTCCTTCTATCGTTTCGTGACTCATCGAATCCTCGGCCTTGCAGTGCAACATCGCTATCATCTTGTTACTACTACCGGTCTCTGCGTACTTCAGTCTCGTTGCGACCGATGTCTGTCCAGCGCTTGCATTGTCCACTGCGGTCGTCGTCTGTTATGCTACACATGCGTTCTCTCATGGATACTACAATACGTCTTCATAGTTTCTCCCTTTCTTCTTGCATATCCTTGCCCGTTTGTCACGTTTACCCCATTCCATGGGGACCATGTGTATTATGCACCTCGTGACAGTACTTGACTCTGTCATCTGTCAAGGTCCCATCTTTGGTGTGGAAATTCGTGCAATTTGTGATCATTACTACAACATCGGCTCAAACCTATTCCAGTCTTTAATCAAAGACGAAACACTCTATCCGCCTCGTTGCTGCAGGCAGAACATCCCCTTTGCACGGTTCCGATTCCGCCTCTCAGAAATACTGGTTACGATGTTCCATGAAAAACAGGCCGAGTTTACTCCCCTCAAGCGCGTATACTGCTGCTCTCCTTGTGGCCGGCTCTTGGGAGCCCTCTTAGAAGGCATCTTCACACCAAAGTATACGGGTGCCCTACACCAAACTGTGGAAAACAAACCTGTTGCAAATGGGAGTGTGTACATCGGGGACTAGACACACGTCCGTGATCCTGATGCAGACGCCGCACGCAAGTCCTTGAACTCGGTCGCGCCTCTGGCTGGTCCCATTTCCCAGGCTGTTCGATCTTGTTGAGGAGGTTGTCCGTGAGATAAACATGAGGGCGCGGCACCCGCCTCACTTGCTTCCAGCCGACTACGACTCGCTGGGATTGTTTTTCGTGTCCATGCAGTCGTCTGTGCCTCAGGCCCAGATCCGACAACAAGGATGGTGGAGATCCAGACGACAAACGACTTGACGGTGATGAAGCCTCTCTGTCTGCTTGGTCCATCCATGGATCCACCCGTTACTCGACTGTGACCACGCGTTTTCACGTGCTCCGCCCAAGATCTAGTCGTACATGACCGAGCTGTTTTCCCGATTGTGCCACGCTCAGACCCACATCTTGTGGTCACGAAAGCGGGGAGAGGGGATCGCATTGAGACGTACCTCGCAAAACGATGAGACAACCAGCCCGATCACTGTCCGAATCGGTATGTGTTTTGATGTGTGCCCGAGGGTCCGCATTGTTGCATGAGGTACGTGTCAATGTTGACGATCGCATCAAAGAAGGGGGAGACGCCATTGTCGTTCCTTGATTGATGTCCAGGGCGGTCACGAGCGCATCCGTACATCAGGACATATTGTAGGGTGCGAGTTAGAACGGAAGGCGTGTGCGGTAGGAGAGAGAGAAGGGGCAGTCTGAGCACCGTCGTCGATTTTTCTTGTTGGCGGTTGGGGGCTCGACATGCCAATGCGGCTGGTCAAGTCAAGCCAAGAGGCGTGCATTCGGCGACTTCCCTCATAACATGAACTCCCTAGGACCCCCCGCCAAAATCTCGTCACTCCGAGTCCGTGTCCTTGCTGTCGCTGCCTCTAAATTGCGTCAAGCTGCCAATGTTTCTTTCATGTCATCTCATGAAATCGGTGTTTCAAGAATCGAATCTATATCGGTGCCATACTCCATGTTAAAATTACACGCAGAAAACCAATCCTGAATTGAATGACGTCACTTGTGGCGATATATGCGAGGGTGGGGGCTATACTCTGTAGGGTTGGAGTGCATATTTCATCGGGCGCGACCGCCCTAGTGCATACATGGTACAATTTTTGTTTGTGAAATCCAACAGAGTTCAATGCAAAAGGGTATTCGCTATTGGTATTCGCTATTTTCGTAAATGTCGCGCGACATCCGGACGCAATGATATTCATACCGGAATGATTCTTGATGCAGAATGGGAAGTTGACAGACGACCATCCTAACCAATTTGTAACAGAGCCGCGACGAGGTGAAGCCATGATAGGCCGGCGATACTAGAATACATTGACTAGACATGTATTCGAATATCAGCATACCTGGGGGCCTACCATATGACGCATAATGGAAATGATACACCCAGAATATTATTCTCCGGGTTCATTCATTCGACCACAACTATACCTTGGAAGCGGATGTAAACAGATTCATTCAATTCAAGGTGTACACAGGATCCAAGTACCAAACATACTTGAAGAGGACGCGAAAAGCCTACATAGCAAGGTGAGTGTTGAGCCTCTCTGTGACTGACATTCTCTCCGCTCACTATAAAACTCAGTACAGACCGCGAAACGGAATTGTGTGATCCTCCGCCAATAGATGGGACTATCATCAGTGCCTGAGAAATCGTGCGACAACTCGGGACCTACACGAGGCGTTGGAGACATTCTTGGCAAAGGATGGGAACTCTGATCAAAAACCATAATATAGAAACTCGGTGTGTGATTCAAATCTTTGCAACCTGGTTGCGAAATAGAACACCGACGCGATATTTTCGCAGACGGACGGCTATTCGAGATTGTGTAATTGCAAGGCGGAGGGTACTATATGGGGTTCATGCCATTGCGCACAAGTAATGAGATCATTGCACACCTTTTTTAGCCCATTCTACCAGCTGATCATCGGATGTGACGAGAGACGAGTGAGAAGGGTAAGTGACAATCGGCAATTGTACGATCACCATGATATAAAGGACACGTGCATACTGACAGTCGACGAGGGGTAGGAAGCAAGCACGTAATCTTCGTTCCACCACTTTGAAACCTGGTCCAGTCTGTCAGCGAACGCCCGAGGCCAAATATCAAGGAAAAGCGACACTGACGAGAAGACAAGAATCAACCCAGACGAACGGACTATCCTCGAGGAACAATCAGTGACAAGTAACGAGAATATTGCAAGGTGAGAACTTGACGAGCCAAGAAAACGCAATGTTAACCAGGAGACAAGGGCCCAATGAAAACTTCCCCTCCAGGATCGTCGGGAAACTAGAGCAACCGATTGAAATCAATTCTGGCAAGGTCTGGGGACTCGCGGTCCTCCCTGATGGAGAGCGCATTGTGAAAGATTGGACGCTGGCAGATGAAAGATGATGGAAAGGTGACAACGGTCAATGCGGGGAATTGAGTTTGCGACATTGCAGTCTCGCAAGATCGTGTGATCGTGAGTGGGGGGTGGAAAAAGGTGACGGTGTGGGATGCAGACAGCGTCGAAAAATTAAGAGAGACTGAGGTCCACCAAGATTGAGTGTGTGTGGTGGACATCTCCCCGGATGGGACGCGGATCATGGCTCGGCTCCCTCAAACACGACAATGGAATGGTTTCTCCCAACGCGACGAAGGAATCGAATTGACCACAGTCAGGGTGGCCGCCTCCTCCAATTCAAGTCCGCTCGTTGACGGTACCTTTTCTGACTCCAACGGTCATTAAACGAAAAATATACAGCAAATCTTCAGGAAACTGTCCACCAGCTTTAAATCCAACTCACCGACTCCCAATGGGCGGCCAAACGGAAGGAGGACGAGATGAACGATGCCATTCAGCATTCAAGTGTGTATATCAATGCCCCTACTCCGCTTTCTAACATTCATTTTCGTCAGAGGAAAAAATAGCACATCTTGAGAAAACCATTCAAGGACTTTCGAACCCAATTCGCGGATTCTCAAAGCGCGACCAAACGCAAGGAGGACAGCCTGAAGGACGCTACGAGTTCAATACAAGCGCAGAGCGGTGGGTTCATTCTCATTCTTACACCATCTTCTTGGTGACCCCAATCATCATCCAGATGTTATCGTCGCACAACTCCGCACCCAACTGGCCGATTATCAATACAAAGCCCATAGCCTCCTTTGTGCCCACAGACAGAAACATCAATGCGAGTCCCTCTATGCGGGCGGTCGTGTGATTGATACTGCATACATGGTTCTCGAGATCATGGGGACTGCAACCGACCCCGTAAAAGCTGATACGTTGATCATGGACTGGCGTTTAGGTGAGCTTGGTAATCAAAGATCGGCGAAAACTAATTGATATGGTTAGCATTTACGAATGACTGTATCAACGAGCTGGAGAGAATCGGAGACGAGGCATCGCGGAACGAGAATCGGGAACAAGCACTCACAGCCTACTCTGCTGCATTATCCCTAGGTCCGTCGACTCCGCGTGTGTTATTAACCAAGTGGGCGAAGGTAATACTACATCGTGGGTCGACAAATGACGCGTCGGATGTTGCCACCAAGGTATGCTTTACTTGTCTCAGTGTTCATGGATCGTTATGTACTCGTTGCTTCAGTTCCAAGTTCCTAGGTTCAGTACCAACCATGCGATGTGTGACATTCTTTTAAGGGGAATGTCGCGTCACGGAGGCAATTGCCTGCTTTCGACGAATGCAGACCGAGCTTGCAGCGGACGCGTGTATTGAGGGGCGCACACAGTGGGAACTCAGTGGGTGGTCGTGGAGCGATACAAGCCAAGTTCACTGAGCATCTGATATAGGTTTCCAACGACGATGCATCCAGACATTACACCAGCTTGCAGATGTCGCTATGAACTCTCAGAAGTACAATAAAGCCATCGAATGCTTATCGACTGCATTGTCCCTCGATACGGCCGATCATTAGACATTTTAATCAAGCGAAGCACGGTGTGCAAACAATGATGAGCTCGTAGGAGGACACACTCAAGGATGCAGATGAGGTGTGCTTTGTGCCTCAATGTCGCGGATAACAGCAATAACTGAAATTTTAGGCCATTAAACTCGACCCATCCTCTTATCGAGGCCATGAGCGGAGGCACACGGCATTGCATCGGGCCAAACGTTATCCGGAAGCCGTAGGTGCGTTTGATACAATGCTATTGAAACTGGATTCGAGTGAGTTATTTTCTCCACATCACTCCGTCTACCCCATGTGCATCGCTATCGACGACAGAACTCCATGGTCAATATATCGATCCCAGACCTGAGATCCGACGCATCATCGAAGTGACCGTTTCGTACATGCCACTGGTTCTCATCGACACCACCACTGGTCGACTGTGTGACAGGTCACAGTTACGGGATGCTTTTGAGGCACTTCCCCTCTTCATGGAACTTGTATCATCCATGACGACCAAACCCGACGATGCACGTGTTCGGAGAGAGGTGAACATGTTCTACGAATACGTGATGTTGTCAGACAAGTGGCAACATGGCGAACCCCTCTTTCATGATGTCGAGCATATCTCCGTCTATGAGCTAAAACCATGCCGTGCAAATACCAAGCTACAAATGTTCTGCTCGACGGCACGTTCTCGCGGGTTCCGGTGGGCATGGAGTGATACATGCTGTGTCGATAAACGCGACAAAGTAATATTGGCAGAGTCGCTCGTGGCAATGTTCAATTGGTATCGCGGTTCGGCACTCACACTTGTCCACCTCCTTGGGATTTTGTCGCAGTCAAACAAGGTGGGCTGAAGGGGAGTATCTGGAATAAACGAGCGTGGGCCTACCAAGAATATCTGGCTGCCCACAAGGTCATATTCTACAAGGAAGACTGGGAACTCTACCTTGGCTTGACGTTGTCAAACCACAAAGAGTCGCCAATCATTCTTTCCGAGATGGAGCAGGTTTCGAAGGTGTCTACTTGGGAATCCCTCGGCTTAGAGGTTTTGTAATACTATAAACTGTACTGACCACGGCGAGGCATGTCCTCCAATTGCGGGTAGTGATGTCTTGCAGTACTCAGCATAGTAAAAGGTCGAATAAGGTTGATTACAGAGACATACTCAAGCCACAATGAACATGCTTTGAACTCTACAGAGAGCCAGATTGGTGATACAGGTGAAGCCAGATTATTGTAATTGATGTGTGTATTGGTATGCAGCAAATGCGACGGCAGAATTGATGGGGTATCGTGAAATGCAATCAACGCCCATTTGGCACGTTGAACAGGGATTTAATACTACAAGTGCCCGTATATTTCCATCTTGAATTATTAGGTTATTTCGTTACGGGACGTGGATTCGAGCTCACCGAATGATGTTACAATTTGTAGCTTTAAGTAGTCGCAGAGTATGCACGTAACGATCCTTTGACCATGCCAACCACGTCCAAGGCATTGTTCATGATGCGCTCAATCGATCCTTCTTCATGAGCAGTTCGAAGTCTGGTCCACCTGGGAGGCATTGACGGAAGCGATCGAAGACTGTTCCATATCTTCAGAGTTTCCCGTGCGGTAGGACGGTCCTTCGGATCTAGCTTTGTCATCAATCTGGCAAGATCCCCCAAAGCGTCCAACCCTTTGAACTCCTACAACACCACAAGTGAGACCCAGAAGCAAACCAAGTAAAGAACCCACGTCTACGATCTTCGTCTGGTAGACACGACCAAGATAATATATGTCTAGTTTGAAGGGGTCGTAGGGCAGTCCGGAGCTCTGTTCTGGAGCCTCTATTCGACCTTGCTGTCCGGTTACGAGACGTTCGCGCTGGTCTGGAGCAAATTCCGTCGATAAACCGAAATCGATGAAATAATATTTGATCTCGACTTCAGAACGGTTGCGGCTGAGGTACAGGTCCCCACCGTCGCGAGCTTGCCAAGGATTCATTGGATGCCAGCCGCTTTTATATAGCCCCGAACCGTCCATCAAAATATTTTCGGCTGCGCAATCACTACGCATCTTACTATCAGCAGTAAGCTGTGAACACGTTTGCAACATACCGATGTGCCACATTCTGACTATGGATGTAGACGAGTCCCTGAACAGAGAATTCAGAATGATGTGTGCGGAAGAGTAAAAAGACAAGCCTCCAATGTCTGGTTCACAAAATCGACGACTTCTCCGAATGAGGTAAAATTTGGTTCATCAAATGGGCGAAGAACGGGCATGACGATATATTGATACCCTGGATCCTGGTCGTCGGGGAATATAGAAAGTATAGGAACACAATGGTTGTCATCATCTTCGCAACTTCCTGGAGAACCTAGACGCGAAGCGATCTTGACCTCATCAGGGTGAGTCGTTGAGTTGACTCTTTTAATGAACACATCTTTTCCGTTCTCGCCTTCGACTGTGGCATCGAGGAGAGAACCTTTCTATTGCAAGCATACTCAGTGGACATCATTCCAGAAATGGGATAGAGAAAGCGACGAACCCACTGAGTTATGCTATCCTCGAAGAAAGGGATGAGTGGATCAGCTTCAAATCTCCAAGACGCTTTCCATTCGGGATGGTAGCGAGGTCGAAGGATGTAGCCTTTACTTTTGAAAAAGTAATATCTCTCTCTCCAAAAGACTTCTTCTTTAAGTAATGTCTCGTAGCCAGACCTTGGCATGAACACAGTAGAGATAGTATTCAAGAACGGGGATAGTGCAGATAGGTATGCGGTTGGTAGTTGGTATAATCGAGGTGATACGTAAACGGTACAGCCATCGGGCCCGCCCACTCGTGCAAACAAGACAGAATTTGGTCCTCAAGGCTACCACATGTTCACAGCATTTGTTTCAATACAAAGCTCGTTCGTCGCGAGGGTGCTCGAATACACCTCATTTCCTGCACTCTCACTACTAGCTCATTCTAGATTACCCCATCGATGAACGTCAACTTATTTTCCCTTTGCGCAAATATTTTTGGATTTGTGATGGGTGGCCTCTCATTACTGGGTTTTGTAATTGCGCTTTGCAGACCTCATCTTCCCAGTAATAAGATCAGGACATTGGAGATGCTTCTTCATGAAACAGAACATACCTTCAAGGATGCCATTGAAGCCGAGCTCCTGGTGTCTGAATTTATAGAAAGGACGGAGGATCGACTCGCCCTGTGGGTATTGAATTATCTATTTTTTTGAAATTGTTTTGACTCATCTCTTCATCAATCTTAGACTTAGGGAGCAAACACGTACTTTTGGGGCACGTGCGTATAGTGCCACAACCTTGAGCCAAGACTTCGCCGAGTTCCTGCGCGGAACGTCAGGAGCGATCGGGCGTATATGCCAGTCCCTAAAAAAGCTTAGGGCTGAAGTTATAGTTTGTCTTTCACCTTCACTCTTCTCAACACATCATTTTGATTGTGACCCCTCAGACTTCTAGCCAGGAAAGGCGTCATAGACTCATGCAGACCCATTCGGAACAAACCCCGCCTCCTCTTCCCTCCTCCTACCCCACGACCCAGCCCACACCAACGCCTCCTGTCATTATCCGTCGTCCGAATTCGTGCCCTCCTGTGCTACCTGTTCAACATACAGACTGTGTGCGAAATGTACCCATCGACATTGGCCGGTCAATTGGTCAACTAAAGATCATTGACGGAAACTATCCAGATGAATCAAGTTCTGCTTCAGACTCTTTTTCCGACTCCTCACGAAGTGATTCGGACGTACGGACAGTTGGTGTTCAGCATCGAACATAAACTCTCCATACGTCGGACCATCTCGGGTCTGACTCTGAAGCTATGAGGCCTCGAGGTGTGGTCCCACTGTGGATAGTTGGGACCATTTGCCAACTGAGAGTCGTTATTATCATGGCGCTGCTCTCTAATTATGCCTTGCATTGCTTTGAGAACACTTGTTGCACATACTTAGATGTATCACCATTGTCATGGATACTGTACAATACTTCTGATTGGTTCAGGTTTTTATACCATACGTACATTTTATGGAGGTATCTGGTATGAGCCTATGTATGAGCTCGAGTGCTTCTCTGAGAGTCGTCTCAGGCCATGTATATAGAGTCACGGAGTCAGCACATGACCAGAGTGGCCTTAAGATTCTGTCTTGATGTCTGCAGCACGGTGGCAGGTGTTACGGGTACGAAGTTGCTACAACCGTTTTGAGGTCGATCAGGAGTTTACTCAGCTGAAAATTCAAAGGAAGTCACATACTTCTTGATTGAGTAGCGCACCTTCCTGCAAAAAAATACATGTCAAGAAGGACCTCATGACCTGGTGAGTCCCCTTGCTACCACTCGCAGTCATTATCTTCTCCCCTCCGTCGCGTAGCCGTAGATGTAAGTCTATGTGCAAAGGAGGTTGTTCGAACCCGTTCCGTCAGCTACCCCTCTCTGAAAGACAAGGGCCGTGTACAGTACGCGCGCGCAAGTGGCGGGTGAATTTCAAGGAGGCGGTTTCAAGCCTGCGAAAGCTCTCTCACCCCGACCACCGCCATCCCAGGACCGTTTAGGTGGACTATAACGGCCGGTGGGAGTTAGCCAGAGCAGTGACCATAGCGAACCGAACGGTTGGTGACTAGTCGACTTGGAATCGGGTGAAGTTGGGTGGGGGAAGAAGGGGAGTTCAGGGGGTGCTTGTTCTAGGTACCGGTTGACCCAATTGATTTGAAGGTGTGATCCATGATCCCACGGATCAGCCGAGCAGGGGAGATCGTTTCTGAATGTCGCCGGGATTTGCTCGTCTCCCGTGCAGGCCATGCCAGTACTGTCCGGCATGGATTCCTGTCCCTTGTCATCCACGCGCTGTGATTCGATCAATTTCGAATTTTCGAAAAAAATTTCCCAGGCTGACCTGAGCGTGGTAGAATAAGCTACCATTACTTCGAGGAATAGAAGGAAAAGAAAAAGTTTGTAAAGTTTCTTGATCGGTAAGGGAGTTGACAATCGTGGCGCAGGTCTTCGGCCCTGCCCGGCCGCTGCGTGCCTAATCGCTGTAAATATCGCATCATACAATAAGCACTCTGCGGCCTGGGATCAATGAGATCGCCTAAAACATGTGCATGGACAACGGACTCGTTTCCGCAGTGTGATTCAAGGATGTATGTATGATACAAGCATAGGGATTTAATGCATCACCTCGGCAACGCATACCTATTATCTACACCAGATTCAGATTCTGTCACTCATCATACTTCTCCATCTCCTTTTCCGGGATCTGCGACATTCGAAGAGGTCAGGATACCAAAGAAATGAAAACCAAAGACGAGGGGTTTAAACGCACAGGCAATCTGACCAGATACGCTGTCAGTGTCGAACACGCCGCAACGATAAACACTGTCTTCAAACTCGTTGCATAAGCATCGCGTGCCATACGTTGGAATGGCTCGGGGAGGGTAGCGACAAGGCTCAAGGAATGTCGGATGTCGGTAATGATCTATTATGATAGTATTATCATCGTAATGTGGTTGTGTATCATTATGAAAAGATGGATGCAGAAGCGATGGCCAATCAGCACCCATGTGTAGCAAGTAGAAAAGTAATCGCGGAGCACCTTATCAGCGCCCGGTACGTGGATACGGCGATGAAGCTCGGTATCGAGCCGGAACTGAAACACGGCAGAGGCAATGGCAACGCCAGAGGTTTGACCTGTACAGATACTCGCATTATATGACGAATCCTGTGGTAGCGACAGAAGAGCGCTCACCTAGGCCTCGAAAGAGTTGTCCAAAAGCCGTTCCAAAAGCCATTTGTGACTCTTGTCAAACCATGACACGTCAGATGTCCTCATCTCCCTGATCCAGATCAATACATACCTGACAAATGTGCCTGTAACGCGACTGTCGGAATGTCATCAGCTACGCGTCATCATGCCCAATCGCATACACGAACGTACTCAGCACCGTTTGAAACACTACCGCGTTCCCGAACCCGATCGGAACGACGCTGAACCACTTTTGCACGAACCCTGAGTCTTCGCGGAGGAAGATTATGGGGATGAGGCCACACAACGGAAGTATGCCAAAAACGAGGTTGATTGTTTTATATTTCCCCGTTCGGCGCATGAGCCAGCTGAGGTAAATGACGTGATCGTGTCGAGTTCGAACGTAAGGGATGGGAGAACACAAATATGACGTACCCGGAGAATAAGGAACCAAGACCCATAGCAACACTATCCGGGAGTAAATGCAGACCTAGACGAAAGCACGATCATCAATACGCCCACTCAATGCCTGTAACGTGACCACTTACCCGCGATGGACGCGCTATCTAGAGGCACCGTCTGGAACCATAACGGGATAAAATACATGACCGCAAAATTGCAGACCGACACGAAATAGTTGCTCAAACCAACTAGGATGGGAACCTTTTCACACAAAAGACATGGAGGGAGGACAGGTTCAGATGCGATAAAGCATTCGATGACAAGGAACAGGGCAAGGAACAGGAGGGAGAGTGTAAGGGGAACAATGACTTGCGTGTCTGTCCACTGTAACAGGTGTGAGGGAATGTATCAGATCAGGTCAGTCGGGAAACGACACACAGGAAGGTCCTCATTGAACTTCGTGCTGAGCCATGTAAGTGTCGATCCAATCTACGAGGAAACTAATCACGCGGGCAGTAGTGATGGAGGGAATCTGCACTGACCATCAAGAAGAGAGTAATGCAGCCACCAAAGTCGATCCTGGATAAAACTTCCCTAGTACTCTGTCCCTGTCCCTGTCAAACAATTGATTGAACCGCCCCTTACTGACTTCAATCGCACTGGGAGCACTCACTGGTGTCGCATAACGTAGTGTTTTTGTCACGAGGATCGTCACAAGTACAAAGAGCGGTACCTGGCACATAAACGCGACGCGCCATCCAAATCTCCAGTACGATTTAGCCCCGTTCGAACAACCAAAACCACCAATGAAGGATGACGTACAAATCGCTCAAAATGCCACCGATTGGGCCACCAAGACCTAAGCCGAGCTACATAAACTCGTTGGAGGTATTATAGGTACACGCAGGCGCAAACTCACGCCTTGAGAAATGTTAGTGAACGCTTGGGGGATGCCGCGTTCCTGAACAATGATCATCATCTAATGACAGGATGTATCCAAGGTTGACGTACTCTGATGCTATACATGTCCGCCGTGATGATCCTGGGAATGCAGATCTGAGGTTTAGATCATGTAGACAGGTAGCGGTGGACTTACATGGTGAGTAACTGCACGGCACCACCGCCTACGCCGGCCGCCTAGATAATGGTGTCAAGTAAGCAATTCCACCAGTTTGACACGAAAAATAGAGCGTAAAGGTTGAGTACGCACGAATCGCGCGATGGTCAATTCGACCATACTTCCAGATATCCCACAGAAAAACGTGCCAATGGCAGTGGCAAGCAATGCAGTTTGACAAGCACCCCGTCGGCCGAGGATGGTACAAAGTCGTCCATAGAGAGGCGTGAATGTGCAAGCGGAGAGCAGGTATCTGATGGCATAATGTGTAGATGACTGGCTGGACGTATGGAAATGGAACGTACGAAGTACCAATCCAGCTGGCTTGGTTGGACCCTCTGAATTCAGATGTAATCGAGGGAAGAACTGTGAAGCACAACATGTCAGAAATGAACGCGCCATCGAACCTCGTCAAAGGACATACGCGTAGCTACCATCGTTACTAGTCAAAGAACGGCTCAAATCGTCAGCACACAGTGCATAATCCTAACTAAATTCTCAATCACATCACGCACAGTTGAGGTTCTGAAACCCGTCAATGACAAGACTCGGAAGCCGGACGGATCCAAGTACAACTCACACAGAGAAATGTCCCCGCCCACAACGCAGTGAGGATGCCATAACGCGTCGCGCAAGATATGTCATGACGTTCGGGCGGGCTGTCTTTGTTTGCCTTGACATTCGCAAGGAGTGGGCTACGCTCTGTATCGTGGGTCATCAGCGTCGCTCTTTTTACAGTTTGGTGTCACCAGTGAAGCCAGGTGCTTCCGTCAACGCCCAGAGAGAGAGAAAGAGACAAAGGAAAAAGAGGAAAGGCACGGCGACTCTGGTTGTGATTGGGCTTTTAAGAATGTCAACGGCAATGCCGGATTGGCAGGGTCAATTTCATGGGCACAATTACATGTACACTAACGTATTCGTGACACCCCCCGGGCCGGTTGCGTGCATTCGGAATTCGGTTTTATCGGTGTTGGAGTGACACGCCCACCTACTGTTGGGGCCTGTTGCCCTGAGGCTTTGAGGCCAGAACCTGAAAGGCTGAGGATCCAAAGGAGCGACGGACTTGATCCATGACGCTCGAAGCTCGAGACTCCGAAGTCTTGTCATTCTGGATCCGTCTACGTAAAGGATTCCTCGCATTTGAATTATGCGGCCCCGCCGCGGCAGAGTTCCATTCTTGATATAAATTACTTGATCACACTGTAGATTCTCTTCCCTCTGTCCGAGAGTTGAAGCATT
>JBBPLF010000896.1:0-14099 GCA_038089615.1 Aureoboletus auriporus
CCAGAAACACCGTGGTACAACGACGCAGGGGAACTAGGTGGCGTTGTCCACCAGGAACGTGGTTGGACATATGTCCTTGTCGCTCATGCGGGTCATCTCCTTGGGTACAACAACCCCATCTCTGTGAGTGACTGGTGATTCAATGTTCACAACAACCCATTTCTGACACACTCTATCCAGGCGCTTACGCTCGTGCGAGAGTTCATTTTTGGTAACAATGAAACCGGGCTGGTAACGAACACCGGGGTCGTTGGAGGTGAAGTGCCGTCGCTTGGGAATGAGATTATGAGTGGTGAAGCGGCGATCTATTACGGGCATGCCACGACGGCGTCTAGCTATGTCTTTCCGTCTCCCACCGTCGAAGCTTGGGATTCCTATATCGCAAGTCAAGCGAAGACAACGGGGTAATGTTTCAAAGCAAAGATCTAGAGTGTGAAGGCTCGGGAGGTTTTTCCCGGCAGCTTAAAAGGGACGTTGTTCGTGTTGACCTACTTTCGATGTGATGGGCAATGTCGTTTCTAAGCTCAAAAGCGGTTTTTCATTTCGAATGAATTCGTCTTATAAACGAAACTATGCGGGATGGCAATGTTGATGATCACGACATTGTTGTGACTACACCCGAGTCCCGTCCCAGTACCATTCTTTCAATGAAATACGCCACGTCAACGTTTTGAAAATAGCAAGCACCAATGAAGATAACCAACCCTATCGTGCCCTATCTCGTCCTTGAGCATAGTTACACATTGCGATCAAACGCATTAACCCAGTTGAAACAATTAATTCGACAACGATGTTCCACGATGACTGGCCTGTTCAAATCGACGAGCAGCAATCCAAATGAAGACATCCGTTGCTCGAGCACAAACTGTGCAAATGACACAGACCTAGTTAGTTGGAAGCTCGCCGGTCCATTCTTCGTCTCCTGATGCTTTCCAGCTTTCCGTAGGACAGCGGAAAGGGAGCGTTGATTACTTCAAGTTGAAACACGCACCAGGGAGAAACCAAGCTTTGCCAAGATATACGTGTACGTTGTCGCCGATCACGGCTGTCTCGTATGGTTCTGGGCGAGGCCGCGATCGGAAGGGCGTGACGCCGTGTAGGATGCCCAAGGACCATTACAGATGCCTACGTGGCTTCTTCTAGTGCATGTACAAACCAGCCTGGACCAAGGTAGCGCGCTTTAGCCTATATGGAACATAATGAGCCAAATTATGAGCGGTGGACAGCGCCGAGCGTTTGTGTTTGTATCATGATCTGGACAGTAGATCTTGAGATGTGAGGGACATCTCGGGGATGATTCTCGCTGACAAGAATCCGACATGCGCTGTTGCGATGTGCATAATCGAGCAGAACTGGAGCAAGACCGACGACGACGGCGTGATATGATGATGGCGACCACGAGTCGAGTATAGGGCTAGTATCGGCCTGTTCGTCCTCAGTCTCTGGTTTGTCGGTGCATTCTGTCGGTGCATATAGTGAAGGAACCGTGTATGGTCGAGATGTATGCCAATGTTCAAGTACATCCGAGTCAATGGGTAGTCTCGCGTCGGGAGTCATGCACTGGCATTTGCATTTGCAAGTGACTGGCTCAGGGTATGTTCAACGCCAGGCCACCTACCAAAACATGCTTGATGGTTTTGGTGGGTTTGCCTAGTGCCACTACTTGGCAAACCCGCAACACCATTCATGTGATTACTGCCAATGATTCAGGTCAGAATTCAATTATCTCCTCAGGGAATACCAATCCCTGTGCCGTCTCCCAATGTTTCTGCCAGTCATTTAACCGTTTCATCAACTCTGCCCACTCCAGCTCTGTCTCCACCTCACTCAGCCACTCCCGCTCGCGCCCAAGTGCTTCCACTCTTTTCCACCCCCTCTTCAAGTACTGGTAACTCCCTACTTCCCGTCGCCACGCTTCAACAAATTTCTTGCCATCGTCGGGTATCACACCTTGCTCTTTGAGCCTGTCGATGAGATGATCCTGATAATCAAATGCGGATCCCTTGATAACCATACGGTGACCGACGTGATACGGATCATATCCCCGCGACCGTAGGTCGTCCTCGCTTGCGTCCAGCTCCTCCTCCAACTCCTCACGGGAACCCAGTAAACTTGCATTGGAAATTACGTTTGCCGCGTACGTACTCTGTGCGAAAGTCGAAGGGTTGATCGATACGAGTATCGGGAGCCCGATAAACGCGAGGGCATTGGGAGGGTAGGACGGAGAGAGGGAAAAGATGTGTTGGTGAAGTGGGAAGAGGTAACGGAAGTTCGTAACAAGTCCGTGATCGCGCTTGGTCGCTTTCGGTTTCACAGTGAGCTCCCCGCTGACTTCGAGAAAGGGAATCCGCAAGTCGTATCCCGTCCCCAGGATCACAGAATCGACGTCGTATGCTCGCGAACCGTCTGTAAAGACGATGGCATCGGGCGTGAAGTAAGCAATCTCGGGCTTGACTTCGACCAAGTCTGGAACTGGCTTCCCTGCAGTGCGCACAGACTGATAGACCTAGTTCAAAGGAGGAGAATAAAAATTTAACGTCAAGTCAAGAGATTGGTATTGATGGCTACCTTTCGAGCAAACGGTACCACGTGCGAGGCAGCGTCCCATCCACTCGCCCCTGAACCAACCACGACCACCGTCTGATCCAAATACCGTTCTGGTTCACGGTAAAATATCGAATGCAGAATCTCGCGCTGTCCACCCACGCTGTGCCGCAACCATTCGTCCTGACCCGAAAAAATGGGAATGTGTGGATAATGATTGTGCCCGTTGGCGACGACCAAGTGGTCAAACGACTGCCGCGATTCCTTACCATCATGGTTCGTTACGACAACAACCCAACGCCCTTTTTCTGACGAACCGACCCAGGACGCGGACAAGACGGTGTGGTTGAACATGATATAAGGCATGAGGTTGTAGCACAACGCGAATTCCCGAAGGTACTCTTCAGCATATTCGTGACTCGGGAATAACGGGGTTCCGGGTGGAAAGGGAATGTTGGGGAAGGTCATCGTAGGTGCAGGGATGTTGGTGTGGAGGTGGGGGTACAGCGGTGTCTCGGGCAGGTCTGGCGGGTGGACGGGGTGTGTGTCTGGGAGCCTGTGAGATCCATAGCATGAGGCAGTGATTCCCTGGAGAATAAACACAATCGTACCATATCCCGCCGACGTCCCAGCGTTGTTCGTACAACACTATATCAAGACTACTATCCTGGAGTTCGACGAGGGCGCGCAGCATCGCAAGACCGGCACTTCCGGCTCCAACGACGGCCACAGATTTATGTCCATGCGTTGCTTGCAGTGGTTGTGGAGGGTTGAACTGAAGGAGAATGAAACTTGCCAGCCACAGGACCAACCGACGGATGTCAAACATACTATCACTAGTACTATACCGTAACTCGCAAGCGAGCCGACTCGACGTTTTTGGGGACCTTGTCCTTCCCACCATGCTACTACTAGTAATCATCGAGCCGAAAACTCTGACACTACCTCACCCTCGCGGGAGAGCTCAACGCTGGCAATCGGATTTGTTTGGCGCAGGTCACTGACAATAACTGGAGCCGGTCCAGGGCTCGCAGCTCGCTTTGGCAACATAAGAGAACTTTCCCTTGAAAAAATCCTATCCCATTCACACTTAACTGTTGCTTTCAATCTATGTAATTTGCCAATCTCTTATTCAAATTTGCATTGTTTATAGGTCGCCGACGGGGGACCTCTGATTCCGAGTCAAAAGAATGCTACCTGTCGTTTGATTTCTGGTCGAGTCATCATTGCATCATGTGTGGCTCGTTATAATGACGGTTGTGTTATGTGACAATGGACTGCTGTGCTTTCCCAATAGCAGTTTTCCAGTCGAAGCTGTACTAATTCTGTGACTGGTTTGATCCATGGGGATAAACTTTGAATTCATGTCTTGAAGAATGAAATCAAATAAAGCTTCTTAATCATCCTTCCTCCCTTGGTCCTCCGACTGTCGCTCAACTGAGATGAGATCCCATTTTTTACAATTCACTCAGTGTTCATAAATGCCACCGATTGTTCTTGTTCACTCCAGGTAGGAATCCATCACAATCTAGTCACTCACTCGCGTCGACTGGTTTCCTTTTTATCTACTCTAGTCCATATGATACGAAGCGTATTGTGATCACTTTTTTTGCTCAATCTAAGGTGCGTCTTTCCTTGGTTTATCACTGGTCCATCGCGATCACTAGTAGCAAGTACTCGTATAACCCTCACGAGGAGAGGGGGCATGAGCATACCAATATGAAGCTGGCCATCCACAAGCACCATGAACAGATGACTCAAGCATATCACGTTGCCTATGTCAAAAACTGAAACCGAAATTGAAAATTGTTTCATGAACGAGATGTGACTACAAACGGTCCTAGTTGCTGAGGCACCTTTGTTCATGCTAAATTTTTGTCAAGATGGTTGACATCCTCTCATGACGGCCATTTCGACTGCGGTCTGATCTCGATATACTAGGTCTTACCACTCGGTGTGTGTTAAAAAGGTCGAACGCTGTGAGCAAACTGCCAGGACTTGACTCGAAAGTGCTCTCCTCCCGTCATTCACATCTAACTTCGCTTTCAATGCGTGTCTCCGAAACTCTTATTGCGTTCATCTTCTTTGCTATTGCTACGGCAGCGACCGTGCAAAGGTCTCCGTGCCACTTAGACCTTCGTATCTGCTGGTGCACCTCAGGGTGTTCTTAACGTTCACCCCCAATACTCTCCAAATAATATATAACAGGCACGGTAAGCATTCCTAGACAATCGGATGGGTCGCAACTGATATGTTCATTTTACTATCCTCATTCATTCATTCTGTTCAAGAGCTTCGTGTAGGGAGTGCCATGATGTTAGGTGCTAGGCCCGATCACTATCCCTCTTTAATAAAAAAGAGAATCAGTTGCCATCGACACTAGCATAGAATGTCCTAATGCAGAATGTATAAATATATATATTCACACCGCCCGGGGCCCTTTTTGAAGAAACGGCAGGACCCAGATCGGGTCTCACGCGACACGGACACTATTCTCACCGCAATGCCTACCATGCTACAAAACCTTTCAGTCCATTCGAATGACACATTTCAACTGTACGATCTTCGCGTCGAAGTGATCTGTCCACCAAATGAACGCATCTTGTGCGGTGCGAGACCCGGCGACCACTTTACTCTACAAGGGGAGATGTTGTATCTCCCTCCAGACCAAGGTTTCAGTATCTATTCCCTGGGTGAGTGCAGAAATTGGAATATACATGAGCGCTGCTGACGACTCTCGCCGAGGATCAGGCGCTGTCCTCCCGCTCTTGGGGGCCAAGCAGCGCGTGACGGATCCAAATGATTGGATGACGACAGATAGCGAGGTTGCGTGTCCAGATCCACACTGCAAATCGCGCTTGAGGATCGTCCGGACTGGGCTTCGGACGTTTCAGCACGCTGATGTTACCGTCGTTCCAGTGGAGAAGGAACAAGTTATCATCCGGAGGCATGTCAATGACGAGGCATAAGGTACTATCTAGCGTATGGTAACGTTGAAAAGTCGGGGGCATTTTGGGCCTGCTGAGAATTGTGAATAACTCTGGGGGAAATAGGTACGCGGATAAGGTTGCACTGGTTGGTTCGGCAGTAAAATTTCACCGTACTTTCCATCGCAGGCGCTCCATCTATTTAATTTTCCGCGGTGTATCAGCTTAACTAGATCACTACGGACTTACCGGCGCCCGAGTCTCTCGCCCCTATCGAGTTCTTAATAAATCTCCTCGAACACCTGCAGGCGGCAATCAGCGATCTGCCTTGCGAATTGCCCATCAGCAACCCAGAATCGTCACCGTACTCGATTTTTTATTGTTTCAGCTTGACGACGACCTGTTTGATCGGACTGGAAGCGACATAGGGGCACTCAATGAGTTGTTCAAGCAGATTTTTGGATGCAGAGGAGAACAACTTGTGGTCAACTGTAGTCCGTTGAAGAGAGAGGGGAAACGATTCTAACCATTGCCAATGTGCTTGAAAGGTTCCATTTAAGATACCCACACGATAACACTGGAACGGTGGAACCATCCACTGCAGAATCCAACAAGGATCTCTAATTTTTCGCAAATTTTCACTGTGAAACATTTATTCACGTCCCTTTTCACCAGTTAGTTCAGTTAATAACTGCTGTTAAAAAATAGCTCGACGGCTATAATTCAAAGCAGGCGTTTCAACCTTTTTTTCCTAATCTAGCGAGCTGTCACAACGTACGCACTTTCTGCCTCGTCTTCGTTGAAGTTCCTGCTCCTCCCCACCCCTTCCCCCCTTCCCACTTCGGTACCTCGCAGCCTTGTTTCTGTCGCCAGCCCACCATTGGGCTCCACTGGCACCCGTCCTGCAGCTCACAGCTGCTCACTTGCTCTACACCGTTGCAAGTACCAAGCGCTTCGGCCACCTTATCTCATGTATTTTATTCCTTACAGCATGCCTATTCCTTGTCCGTCTGACGGACTCTATGTAATAAGCGCCTTGGTCTTTCCAGTTGCATTCAGCTAGTTGATCATATGACTACTAATACTCCTTATACCACTCCGTGTGGTCGCCCGTCTTAAATCTTTGGCCCCGTCGACCGCGGAAGTTCGGAACCTAATAATTCAACCTATCAAAGACAAATTAAGTTTTTGGCATATGGCGCAATGGGTCCAGGCACCAGACTCGGTTCTGGAACAGCAAGGTCGCGACGTTTATAACTCTGACACCACCTCACTGGCACCCCACTCCGACCTCGCCTCGCGCGAGCGCTAGGTGACCGAGTATCCGTTTTATTTAGCACAATACCAAGGTCGGCACTTAATTTGAACTGTGACGGCTTAGACTCCATTCTCATGCCGCTGCTTTCAAGATGGCTTCTCATCCAGTGTTATTTTCGTCGCAGCCGCTGCGACTCGTCTTGTTGTTTTGAATGTATCAATAATTTGAGCAACACTACCACCTCCACTCAAAAACCACTCTACTCCCACCATTCACAATTAGCTACTGCTTTCAATCCAACCATGCATTTCGCTGAAGCTCTTATTGCATTCAGTTTCATAAGAAACATAACCATTGTAATGACGATGATCTGAAAGCCCGCCGTGGTCGACAGCAGGAAACACTGAGACACGCAGCCAAACGAACTGGACCACGCTCTGTAAGACGACTACGATGTACGGGTACAAGAGGGACTGATCTATCTATGGCGTGGGACTGCAGATATATGTATCGTACACGTGATGTGAGTGCCAGTGGGCTTACATGATCGTGCCAAAGACCCCCTCCGACACACCCGCTCCATGTTGTTGGTCCACAGGGTGTGATGAACAGTAGGTGATCAGTGTTTAACGCCGAATGCGCTCAGAAGAATGATAGGTTGGCACGGTAAGAGTCCCCATGACTAATTTCTTTTCGTGTGTTCAGATGTTCAGATCATCATACCTCCCCGTTTTTTTATTCTGTTCCCATGAGGTTTTATAGAGCGATGTGCTGGGATGCTCAGCGGCCGGGGTTGCGGTTGTTTCCATGCTGTGTGACAGACTGACAGTGCACTTGTGTGTGTCCTTTCCCACTCATTGTTGCGGCCGCACCAACTTCGTGATTGGGTATGATCCATGGAGAATTTTGGTTTGTATTTTGCGCTGAATGCTTGCTCGCGTCAACTTTGAACTGAGGTGAGGTCCCATTTTAGGTTCTCAGTACGCTCATAAACCCTCCGATCTTTTTAGGATTCGATCACAATCTCATTATTCGCTTGCTCACGTCGACTGGTTTCATGTTCGAACTCGATGTGATACGAAGTATGACAATCGCCTTTTGCTCAACCTATAGGTACCGATACCACGGAGCTTTCCGTTTCCAACCGCCTGTGATGACTCAAGAATATCACATCGGACCTATCCAAAATCGGAGTCGTTTCATGAACAACCTCTATGCGACTACAAGAAGTCGTCGCGCGATACCAGAGGTGAGTTACGCGATTTGTGTCCGACTGTGGTCTGATCTCCGAGTCAACACTGCTAGGTCGAACACGCTGAAAAAAATACTTCACTATTTATTTATTTTTTTCGCCATTGTCACGGCAGTAATCTGCCAAAGACTTTTTCTGAAACTAACGACGAAGATACTCATTTCTATCCGTCCAGGGGGTATCATAGACAGTAGCTGATCCGAGTCAATGCCCGCTGGGGTAATTATTGTCACGGTAAGCGCTCTCTTGCAAAATCATATAGGTTACTGATCTTTTTGTGTTCAGTTCACCATACCTGTCCATTCTCCCGACCTTCGTGTAGAGTATTGGGCTAGTTGCTGCCAGTGGTGTCCTGCGGTTCTGACCAGATCAATTCTTAAAAATGAGTGTTGTTGACGCAGACTCGCGCTTTACGTAGTGAACGTCTTAGATACTGGAACGAGCTATATAATCGTGTCGAAGTCACACGACTCCAATTCGCGCTTGACCATGTACCGCCAAGCACCGTGGTCGCCCGTCTCGTCAGTAAACGTGACACCGTCGTCGTCGCCCATTCTAGGGCCTGTTGATTCGTCTCCGCCATCCAGCCCGGGTCTCTTCCCGCATTCCCTCGACTCACCTCCCCGTCCGTTCTCGCACCCCTTTGCTGCGTCCACGAAAGCCATCAAACGACTCCCAGACTACGAGAAAAAGTTGGACTCTCCACCATGCACACCTCCTGCAACGTTCACACTCCATTCTCTCGGTCTTTCCCGTGGTGTTCCCACCTCGCGCTCTTTGCAGGAAGATGACTATCTCCCTGCTCCAGACACGAGCCGTCGCACATCGGGCTACATTGACCACGAGGAACGCATCTGGGATGAAGCGCTTAGAACGCCATTCGATACTGGTATTGGCCAAATTGATCTGAGGTACCGTCATTTCTCGGTGTCTGAGTCCCATTCGTTCATCGTTCTTGACTAGTAATCAACAACTCAAGTCTATACCTCCTTCCATTGGTGATTTATCTGGCTTTTTCAACACCACCGAGTCATCCGAGCAGAGTCTCTTTCCATCACGCGTGTTCGCGCGTATCAACACTCACCCCGCACGCATGCGTTCTTTCGAGCGAACGCAGTCAATAAAGGACTCTGGTAAAGAACGACACGTTCTTAAGCTCTATCTCATGGGAAACATGATCACCTCGCTTCCCCCTGAACTCTTTACAGTCAAAAATCTCACCGTCCTCAGTCTTCGTATGTCGTTCAATTTCTCGTAATTGCCGACCTGATGTATGACCCTTTTTTGAAAAGGTGGAAACAAGCTCACACTCATTCCTCCCGACATTTGTCTCTTGACGAACCTCCACGAACTTAATATTTCCAACAACATGCTAAGGTTTTTACCCTGGGAAATGCGCGACATGAAGATCGACAAACTCTTGGTCAACCCAAATCCTTTCTTTTCAGAGCCTTTCCAATCACTACTGATCCATGACCGATCATCACATTCCCCACTCCGCGCACGCCGCCGTTCCATCACCCGACTTCATTCCCTGCGCAGGGAAGCCCTGGCAAACCCGCCCATGAAAGCCGTACTCTCCCCCGTTACCATTACCCTCTCGCCTGTCCCTCCCCTCACAGAATTATGTCTCCGTATTCTCCTTGCACCCTCTGAAACCACCCCCACACACACCGTCATTGCAGATTACTATGGTTGTCCACTCTCCGACCAGTGGTCCATCCCGCCCAACCTTCGTCAGACGCTCATGGATGCTGTTCCCGGGATCCTCCGACCCAAATCCCGAAAGCGATTTTCTGTCGATACCATCACGCTCGAGGATCAATCATATGCACATATGGGGTTGGGAAGGTGTCCAAATCCGACTCATAAGGGGTGCGTGTTTGTGAAACATGCTTCAGAGAGGTTTTCGTGGGAGCGTCGCATTGGGGGAGTAGAGGTGGGTGGGGCAGTGCCATTGAGGTGGCAGGGGTGTCTGGTAACCTGTCTGGATTTCCTGGACGCGGAAGGGGGCAGTGTGTCGTCGCCAGTTCACTGTGTAGACATGGACGGAGAGCCGGGAGAGGAGAGCGAAGTGGATGTTGAGTTGGCGGTTCAGATGGTGGATCTCGCACAAGTAAGTCTTGACATGGAGGATTTTGATGATGATTAAAAGGAAGGCTGGTTCTCTTCTCTTTGTTTTTTCTTCTCCTTTCTTACTGCACATTGACATGAAACGTTGGAGGATTCATCAATCGGACGCTGGATTGTACACAACGAGCATTCGGAACAACACCATTTAATGTATTAGTACATACCTGTAACTGAATGTCAGCCTATTATGAGCATACGATCAGCGGGTAGAAAGATGATCGTTACTATGCTTGAAATCAAGGCCTTACCCCACCGTATCCGTCAAGCATGTTGGTCCGATATTATGCTATGAGATCTACGAATGATAAAGCATTATAATAGATCACTCGCCAAGTATCAATCCAAGTCATTGACAATATTTGAACACACCTAATCACGGTGTTGGCACGCTCTAATTTGAAATATAGCGATTAAGCTCAGAAAATCTGATGGCTCATCCAGTCAACTGTGCATACTAAATGTCACACCACGCAGAGCTCACGAGACAGAAAAAATGCATGGAAATGGGCCCACTGAACACAGAAAAGTATATCAGTTGCAACCTATCTGGCCTTGCAAGAGCTGAACCTACATCATGATATCTTTTATCAAGGTGTGGTAGTATTGGGAGGGCTCATGCTTCGACTGCTTCCTTCTTTCCACTCTCCGTCTCAGGTTCTCCACCACCACTCATACGCCTCCCCGGAGAACCGGTGGCGGCATTGACGAGCAAGAAACGTACGCCGACGAACAAACCGCCACCTACCAACGTAAATATCTGTACTGAGATTATCCACTCCCTTGCGTCAATACAAAAGGGTGACACGCCCCACAAAAGAGCGCAGGGGCAACACATGTTCACGTGGTGCTGGTGCATCAACGTTGACTCACCAACCAAGCCACCGACCCCTTGGTTGCGTCCGTCACGCCAATATCTGTAAGAGTCGAGTACTAAACACTATTCGCGTCTCTTTTTGGATGGCCCCGACACGGTCTGTGAGTCTCGGTCGCCGCAACTGGGTCGAAGGGTGAGCGGCCAGAGAGCTAGCAAAGGTATGGACAATAGTCTTTACCTCCGCCTGACGCGATGCCTTAGTGAGCTGCGAGTGTGGGGTGAGCACTCGAAATGATGCCAAGGATGAATGGCGCAATGAACAATAGGATATCTCCCAAGATGTCTTGTCGGACGTTGGATCTAGAGAGGGAGTGGTAGGTGGGCGCCACGTGACCAGCACGCACCGCGGCTGCATCACAACGGATGGGAGGACATTCATCTAAGCGTTTACTCCAAGTATGCTCTCGGCCTGATCTTGCACGACATGGATGCGCGCGAGGTCGTACTCCTTCGCGAAACCATTAGGGCACAACATCACCACAGTCGTCCGTTCATGCAGTTATCGATATGAGAAGGGCCGCCAACGATTGTTAAAATGAAGACGCGGTGAGATCCTACTGCCATACAAGCCAAGCTGACGCATAGACACAGTTTCCCGAGTGATGAATAGTGAAATGGCGCTGCGGGAGAAAATCGCGGGCCCCGGACCGTGAGGGCTTCATGATATCTCACCAGGGAAAACGACGATTTGTGTCACGCCCACACCGGGTGAATAGCGAAAGTTGCAATCGCCCGGTTGATTTAAAACAACACTGTAAACGTGTTTGCGGGTAACAGCAGTGGGTCTGTATTGTTCAACAAAGTTTGCAGGTGAAAAGCGTACGACGCACTTGATCACTCGACTTAATGTAGCATTCCCCACTGGGAGGGCAAATTGGTATGGAGCAGTGGGCCGTGTATTGCAAAGCACTGAGAATCTCGGATTCTATTATTCTGATTTCTGATGTTACCAGACATTGTTAGGGATAACAATGCAGTTCAAGGGCTGCTCAATTTTAACTCGTCACAATGCATCCATCTCATCTCGTCCCGTAGGAATCCAGAAAATGTTTCTTAGTCGATGCCATCTCACTCGAGGACCAGTGGCCGTATACGCGGACGCGGCCCGAACGGAGACACGTTCGAAAGCTGGCAGGGGTGGCCGGTGCCGATGAAGTGGTGGGGATGTCCGGCGATGTCTTGTGCGAGGAAAAAGATGAGCCGAGGTACGATGTTGGCGTATTTGCTAGTAACCTTGCTGCAGCCTTTGATTTTGCAGCTTGGCTCTCGGCACCACTTCTGCGCTTCTTTGTGGGCTGTGGTTTAAACTGGTTTTACCGATGCTAGTGCAGCCCTACACAGTCCATTCTCAATCGAAGCACAAAGTATCTGATTTGACAACAACCGCTGATCTAACGAACCACTGAGTATACCACCACCTAACTGTCATTCTACATAAAGCTTATGAGACAGAAAGAAAGAATGGCATGGCATCCATGGCGAACTGAACTCAAAAACGAGATATCAGTAAAACCCACTGGTATAAAGTTTTGCCCGGGAGAACACATACCGTCACATCTACTATTTTTTGAGACCATTGGGCGTGGATTAACCATTATTCATCAACACTCCCCAACTGGACAGATGGTGTAACCTGAGTCGGTGGAGTCTGCGTCGGCGGGAGTGTTTCGCAGGTTCACTGCCGCGGCCATTACGATGAAGACGAACGCAACAAGAGACTTGGCAATATGCATGGTGAACAATGATGCGGAGGTTGAGTGCGAATGAAAGATTGGCACTGAGCTTTTCGAGTGAAGGTTGTGGTGATTTTGCTCTGTGTGTTTGACCCTTTTATATGCTCCAAGTCGCAATGGCTGTGACGAAACTATCAAGCATCGAAAACTAAATTATATCGAATCTTGGCTATATGATCACCCTATCGCCCTCTGGTGCCGGTCGTCCCAACAACCCCGCGCGGCGTTCATGAGAGATCCTTGGGACAGGCGAGGTGAGATTCAATGGAATGCACATGGCCCTTCCCTTTACGATCACGGATGTTTATGAGAGAATCACAGATTGACCATAAACATCTCTCATACAGGGCCTGCAAAACGCCAAGCGAGCTCAACGAAGTTTCCGCCAATAGCTACCGCTGTGTTGCACCGTCTGCGAAAGTCCGTGCACGATGGCAACATACTGATTACAGAACATCAAAATCAGGGCCAGTCCGTAAAGCCATAAATTATAAAGGAATGAAAAGATCAAGCATAACTTGAAAGGGTTTCAGAAGAGGCTTGACTTGGGGCCAGCCACACTTGGAATTCGATCTTGCAAGGGCACTGGCGGACGTGAGCCTATATGTTGCTCCAGAAGGCTGTATTCCACACTTGAACTTGCAAGATGCCAGTATAACCACCTGAGGTCTAATGCACTACTACCATCACTCGGATGTCGTGATTACGACGGTTTCTAAAACATAGAGTCTTGGAAATGGCCATCGCGATTCACTAGGTCCTGGCACTACGGCAACCTGTGCACAACTAATATACTAGGTCAAGCCACCAATGTCCGCGTCAAGCGCAATGTTGTGTTCGGGCTTGAACAGTGCGCAACCCCTAGGCCACACGCCCAGTGCGCCTCTTCTCCGCCGTCTGGAAGCTCTGCTGAGTGATAGGGCTAACACTGCCGCTACCGAAGACACCAGAAAGTCTGGGGCCCCGGGTTCCGTGGGTTTTCGAATATTTTTCGCCTCATCTGCCTGTTTTCCATACTAATAGTTCGTACCGCATAGGCTCCATGTTCGTACTATTATTTCTGGACCGGGAGAGTGCAGGTATGTCTCCTTTGCTTGCCTAAATTTACGTAAGGGGTTTCTCGCTCCATACGGTAACGACCCCTGAAAGCTGCAGAGGGTCGCGACCCCCAAAAAGGCAAAAAAAAGCGAGCGGTAGCGGCGGTTCGTCTCTGTGTGACACGTTAGCAGTCAGTCTGCTTGCAAACGCGGTACGTCTTTGTGTTGGATTGGGAAAATGTGGGGGTGAAGCATAAAATTTAAACCTATTTAAAGTGAGGTGACTCTCGTACGTCCGGTCCAGGTGCGCCCGTAGGGCTGTGGTATGTATATCTATCTCT